>JASANE010006651.1:0-17381 GCA_030248225.1 Trileptium ribeirensis
CCTTAGGGCCAGAACTGGTCCTAGTACATAGTACCACAATTTTGTCCATTTGTGATCTTTTGCAGCAGCAGCACAGGAGAAATTAAAAACAGCTTTAACAATAGGACAAACATACATATATATATATATATATATATATATATATATATATATATATATATATATATATATTATAATTATTTTACCACCGTAATTAAAAATAAACGATTGAAAATAATGCGACAGTAAATTTAACCCACGCCCATCAACAATCCTATTTTGCTATTTCGGTTAAAATATGTTGCCGAACGTTTTTTGGTAAACCGAGATCCGGCTCAAAACTGTTCGATATCACACAGCTCTGCGATGGAAATCCAGCAAATTTGTGTTCGCACAAATTCAACGAAAACTACCGATTTTTTTGCGAATGAAAACCTATCGCATTTGGAATCGCTGGCCTTGTTCGCGAACGCTGCAAACTAAACGAAGGGACCGATTAATTTGTAACGTCAGTATTACATTAAATTTGTTTGCGAACAGGGACAAAAACAAAGCAAATGTTTGTGCACATTAGATAACAGATTTTACTGCAAATTCAAAATCGTCAAAAATCTGTTCGAACACACGGTATAATTTTTTGTACTTGTTTTTGATTTGTCAACGTTCTGTTATCGAAAAACCAATACAATTCCTGCATTTGTTTTGTAACAACGGTTTGCGATCCGCTACCTGCTATTGCAAAATAGGATGGCCGATGGGCGCAGGTTAAGCTTACTCACGCATAAAAACATTTTTGTGAAATATAGAATTTGATTCGGTTTTTCGTTAAAAAATAGTGATGTAAAAATAAATTCCTGCCAAATGAATCCGAATTTTGCAAATTCCGATTTGCAGAAAGCGCCAATTATTTACCAACTTTGATATTGGAATAGTTATTTTGCAAGCCAACTTAACGTAAACCGTAACAGTGACGTCCTTAATAAACAATCTCATAACAGTTCAACTTGTTCCTGCGAACTATATCTAATTCTAAATCAGTATTTTTATCAAAAAAATATTTTATAATTTTGTGAAATATTCGTGTGCATAAAATGACTTATTTTCAGCCGCAAAACGACGTGTTTTCCATCAGTTTTGTCCCGATCTTTCATAGACGAGATAGATTTAACCCTTTACTTCATGATTTAGTTTGCATTTAGAATTGGTGTTGAACAAACTGTTTCCGGTGCGACGACTCAAAACAGAGTCCTTTTCGTTAGAGTTGCGCTCGCTAACCACTGAGCCATTATGCCCTGTTGCGCGGATCCTTAAGGCTCCTCTCAACATGAGCAAATAACAAACGCAGCCAAACGCACGCTACAGCAGCGAAGTGAGTTAATTCGCTATTCCGTACTGTATTAATTTGCATCAGAGCAAATACATGAGTTAACGGGTTACATAAGCGGTATACTAAATTCTCACTGACGATTTTATGATTATTTAAAACGCAATACATTCTTATTTGAAATACACAATAGTTCTTATTGCCAATATTCATTATTTAACTCTAGTAGTCTATCGCGTACCCAATAAGCGGCGGACTATCCAGCCTTATCAATTTTTTCTTCTTTCAAATATTAATATTAATGGCCAATTTTCGCTGGAGTAAAGAATTTGCCCACCCTTGGTATAAACTGATCTTCTTTATTTTTTACGCTTTAATTAATACCATAAACTTTTGCATTGTTCCTCGACTTTGATTCTATAAACGTGCCTGTGTGCTTTGCGTTCAAACTATACCAAATTCAATCCTTACATTATTTGTTTCCGCAATATCCTTCCATGAACGACCGATTGCAGTGAAGCCTTATTGCTAACATTTTACTTTTATCATACGGTGCACTGATAAACATTTGACATATATAAATTTGCTATATACATAGCCAACAATCTGCGGAATACGAACGTTAACTTATAACACAACGTGGATGTTAATGCTATATTATACAAAGTGTAAACCTATAATGGCCATTTATGTTTACATCCATCATCTTATGTGGAAAACTTCCAAAATGTAAATATTGGGGATTTAAAAATTTTTTGTTATAGCTCTAACGAGACGACTCCTAAGTCGAGGAAAGGGGTTGGAGACGTGCCACCTCCCAGTACTTCAACGTCAAAGCTGTTCCTCTTTCTATAGTTACAATTTCCCTCAAGTTTACGTTCCAAGACAGTCGAGAGTAAATATCGACTTCTACATCTATCATTAACTTATACCGAGACATGCCAATATCAAGCGGTTATTCCAATTGACATAATGCATTCATCATTCTTAGTTCAAAAACCAATTTCACTTGTCGTCGCATATATATAGTTGTCATGTATCATGGTTTAGAGGTCGGAAATGTACGGAAGACTTCAAATGCTAAATTACGACAATTTGTCACTGCTAACTTGCTCAATTATTGTTTCAGAATTAATATTTTAAGATTGTGGACCAATTCCTTTTAATCTTGTAGTATATTGGAACAGTATATTGCAATGATATATCATATACACAAATAGGGACGTAGCAAGAGTACGGTGGGCTGCCCCATCCGCTTTTTACTGACAAGTGCTAAAAATGAACTGATAGATTTATCGCTTATAATTAAATAAATGTAAACGACCGAACACCGCACCTTTTTGCACTCTTTTTACTTTAGAAGAGCTTGCGACACCCCTGTATTTGTGTACAAATATATATTATATACAATTATAAATGTATGCAAATGTTTGTGTGCAATATAACAGTGTATACTTTTATTTCATATAATGGACGGTTATAGTTTGTGTGTCCCTGTACACAATAATTGTGCTAGTTAGTAACAATGATTATATCTGATATGGCAGGAGAAATGTTGACTGTTGGCCTCAAATGCGGTTACCGGTATTTTTGAAGTTGACATTGGTTCGATTCGTTTTTTCAATTAATAGTTTATGTCTGGCTCTATTTTCTACGGCATGTCTTGGCTATAATATGCATACAGCAACGTTCCCATGAATAGATATCATTTTTTGCGACGTTTCAATGATTTTGATCTCGTTCAAGCGGTTCAACAGGAAGCTATATCAGAATGTTGTTCGATGATCAGAATGTTGTCAAATTCGAATTTTTAGTAGCGCAGCACTGTTTGCATTTGTTTTGTTTTATCGCTGTACCTGCTTTTATACAAACGTTGATGCGGAGGTGTGTAAAAAATTTTTGAGCCCGCGAGTACCGTGCAAATAATATGGTTATCCATTGTCATTAGTCCCATACCCGCGCACTCTGAAAAACTTCTAAGCCCTTGCAGACCACTAATTGCAAAACTATATGACCGACGTAGGATGTTTATTATTAAATATTGCAAAGCTATTCTACTGTATATAAATAGCTTCAAATTTCAGATTTTGCCAGCAACTATCACTGTGACAATTATAAGGTGGAGAACGTGCTCTATTTTTGTAGGCCTCTTCTCTAGCGGCCGATCATCCACCCACATTTTGGGCAGGTAACGACTTTGTGAAATTGATCAAATTGTTTTTTCTTTCTTGACAGATCCGAATTAGTAAACTACTCAGTGACGGCACCCACTAAATGGTCTCTCATGCAACATAAAACAAAGGAAGCTATAAAGTGTCTAAAACAGTGAACCTCTTAGTCTTAGCGCATTTGACCACTATCAACTAAACGAAAACTACAAAATTATTGCACACTGCCTACAAATGCGATCAGCTGTCTTTCAGACGGAGAACAACTAAATATACCCATGCAGCTGTGAAAACAACGACGGATAAAGGGAACCACACAATGAAGCGAACAGTGAAACTTTCCAAACAACGCCTGCTAAATAGAATTACCATGTCTTTTGTCATCGTCCAGTATAAGGAACAACCCAGTGCTTTTTAGGCTGGACATAGAGGTGTGCGTGTGCAAAATTTTTTGAGCTCACGGGTAAGTAAAAGAAAGTTGAAAGATTATCCACCGCTGTAGGTCCGTACCGTGAAGTCCATGAATTGTAAATCTATATCACGAGTTTCGCAAGCTTATCATTACTCACTTTAAATTATTCTTCAGCATTTCGCTTAGTAATAGTGAGATCCTTGCCATTGCCAATGACATTCGCCGGCAAAGCTACATGACAAAAACATCCTCTTTGGTCACCCACCCGCCCAAAAGTCCCAAACAGCAATACTAAACGCAATTTTCCACTTAAATATGTTATGTCATTGCACAAAACTGCGTCCCAAGATCTTAGCCGTGGATCCTGCTAAAAATGGCGTAGTTTTTCGGGCGGATACCCTACCCAATAGCACAGCCTTTTGGATAACGACTCACTAAAGAAAAAGAACAGTCCCGCAAGATTTGAACAATTTAGTCACATTAATGACATCCCCACTACGTAGTAAAGCGAGCGCGAAGTGGCCACTAGAGGAAATTACCTAGTAACTTCTTCATAGGTTTTAAAACGAATCACAAACTATCAGGACATCGTTCAGTAAACAAGATTACTATGTCGTCTTGATTGCGCTAAGTATGCGGAACCATCTGGTCATTTCGACAGTAGCGCTGACTGTTGAACATGCAGGATTATGCACGTTACGACTGTCCACTACCTGCGAATATCTGTACACGCTACCTTCGGGTACCCGGTAACCGCGGGCACAATATTTTGGCCTGTGCTCGGTCAGCCGTGGCTACGTGCATGTACCCGCACCCGGACATGTCACTCTGGTTGTACATAACTGTTCCTTATGAGGCTACAAAAGATTCTTCGCAAGTATGCATTTGTCGATTTGTTATTTTACTTCAAAAAAATCTCTCAGGCATATAATGTACAACTGCACCAAAGCGCCTATGAAAATAGATATCGATATCAAAAATATTGCTACCTATTACTAAAATGGTAAATATAGTTAAAATAGCTACCTGACTTTAAATTATCAACTCTGCTAAGCTGATTCACCTATATCATGCTTGCGTACCAACTTATTCGCCCGTCCCCCAAAATTTGCGGGTCTAATACACTTGAACCGTAATTTTCAATTATGTGGAATTATTGCATATGCCAAGCCTTTATGTCCGCCATTTATTATAGTCTTCTTTCTGTCCTGTAACTGTGAACCCGTTTCACACAAAAGTTTTACATATTTTCATGCGCAAAACTCGGTGTTTTACAGATACCCTTGAATCCACCATGCGTGTTGATATTAATTTTCGGCCTTTTCCACAATTAAATCTGAATAAAAAAATTTTATCATTTACCTTTATTTAATCAGATCTAATTCAACACAAATTAATCACTGTATATTTTTGAAAAATTTTATGAAAGAGAAAAAAGATCAAGAGATTTTTACTAATACTTTGTAGTCGTTAAGCTTTTTCGAATTCTTTTTGTACAGCTTAACGTTCTGCACAGCAAAAAAGAAATTTTGTTCTAACTTCTCTAAAAAAACGGAAGAAAGCTAAATGCTGTGCAAGCACAATGTGTAAGGGTACAGTGGCAAACTTTTCTAAGCTTATAGTAATGTTTTTGAATTATATCACAAGAAAATTTAAAACATTTTTGAAATTTGCAAAATATTTTTGTCACATATACTCTTTGGTTCTTCATGTTTTCTACGTCAAGAGGTCGGCAGTTTATTAAATGATTTCTATTGAAATATGTAAGAATGAAGTGAATCAGTCATTGTCGAATCCTTGACATAAACGCCATGATTTCATTTATAGTATAGTTTTATATTGTATGCATTATACCAAATAAACACTTATAATATAAATGGTGGACTCGACGTGATCAAAGTGTGTGTGGTGCCATTAGAACATATCAAGCGTCGAATTTTATCACGAGTAAAACGAGCATTGATGGAATGACGCTATACATATCACTTAAAAGACACTTAACAATTACGAAAGCGCAGGATCCCGACAAGTGGAAATGGAAACAACACTAGCACCCGCATATGAAAGCTTATGAAAGTATAAAATACAATTATATTGATTATTTGAAATAATACTTAGTGAAACGAATATCATTTAAAATGAAAGAGTAGTTGCAGTCCGCCGCTTGTATAAGCAAATTTGCACAATTTTTAGGCGCATACATACACTTCGTTAGTTCAATACGTAAATACGTGGTATAGTAGTCACTTGGTATAATTTATTTCACTCAAGCCAAATTAACTACAAACAACATGAAATTGGCAGTTTGGCTCTCTTTTCTCTGCATATTGCGTTATTTAGACCCACAGCCAGTCAATAATATTCAATTAACGCGACCCCTAGGGTTTACGGTTGCCTTTTTACAAGTATCCTATTTGGCTAGCAAAGCACATGTTTATTTTCTGCTAAAACGTACACAATTTTACTTTAAAAACATATGTGCTGAATATTACGGTACATGTTTTTTGAAACGTATCGACACAGTTCATCGCTGCGCAGGCCTTTAATTATCGCAGGGGATATTGAATTAAATCCCGGCCAAATTGATTTCAATCAATATACAAATAATGATATAGAAGCAGTATTACGAATGTAACATAAAACAGAAATTGAACATGTTATTCCACCCCAAATACACGCACGAATTAACAACACAATTGGCAAATTATGGTGACAACATGCTTCGCGCTCTTTTTGCTTCCTTGAGACCTCCCAACCCTCAAAATTCACGTCACTGGCAGATTGCCGAGGAAGTAGGTAAAACAGTTAAACTACCAGATTTCTTTGAAACACACAAAACAAAATCGAACAATCGAAGAAAATCGAACAAATGTTAGATATCACCACCGTGGCTTGCTGCACCACCGTTGCGGTTTGCAAATATTGGATATTGTATTATAAGTATTTATTTGGTATAATACATACAATATAAAAACTATAGTATAAACGAAATCATGGCGTTTATGTCAAGAATTCGACAATCACTTATTCATTTCATTCGTATATGTTTCAATAGAAGTCATTTAATAAACTGCCGACCTATTGACGTAGAAAAAGTGAAGAACCAAAAAGAATAATGTGACAAAAAATTTTTTGCAAATTTCAGAAAATGTTTTAAGTTTTCTTGTGAAAGAATTCAAAAATATTACTATAACCTCACAAAAATTTGTCACTGTACACACACACGTTGTGCTTGCACAAATGCTATAAATGGTACCTGATTCTCGCACACGTTGCGCTGTGAACTTGAACGTGCATCAGGTATGCTTTGCAGTCAGGCCTCTTCGCAGTTCGAATACCACCGAGATAACCACGTTCTCGGAGTGCAGCCATTGCTAACTAAAGTTCCTACATGTACAAAGGTTAGTGAAATAATTACTTAATTCAGCTCCATGTCGCCTTCTTAACACTTTAAAATTTCACTAAAAAGCACCAAAAAATCGTTTTTATTCTTGAGAAGCTTTTTACTGTTTTAGAGCGGCTAAAGTACTTAACTCAATATAATATAAGGTGCAAGTCTGTATTAATCCCAGCGAGGCTTGTGATAATATCCACTATCGTAAATTTGTGAAAGTGGCAGATTGTATGCATACTGTAAAAAGCCCGAGTTGAATTAGAATAAATAAAGCCAGTCCTATATCCAGTCAAAAAGCCAGTCAAACTAAGTTCAGTGCGAGCCACCGTAACACATACTCAGTTAAACGGACTCATACTTATCCCAAATTTGTTTCAGTCACTGAGTCAAACAATGCCTTATATAAATTATGTCTTGTCTAGATATTCAACAAATATCCAAACTGTGGTCTTGGGTACGTTGATAGTACTTTTTCCATTGTACAGCACACGTGTACATACGTATAAACTCACAGCGGATTCACAAAGTATTAATACGCTTAGAGCATACATGCCGAAGCAAGGGTTCAGGGTATAGCCTCTGAACCCTCGCCCCCATCCCCGTGGCCCCGGTCTATTTTCCCCCTGAGGGCACCCCTAGGTAGAAAGTTTAGGTCGGCTCGACTAGGCTTGAAAGAAATTGATGCCGGCTCTGTACGGCTTGGGCTTGAAGCGAAATTCTCATCTTTCATTGGGACCTCGGACCTTAAGCACGAACAAATAGTGGGATATTTACCAAAAGCCCTTATAGGATACATATGATCTGGTCTACGCCTTGCCCTGAGGGTACCCCTGGCCCACCGGTCCCACCCCGTCGCCGACGGTGCGCGAAAAATTATAGCATAACTTGCCAAAATGATGGTAAAACCGGCAAACATAGGTTCGTCCACGAGAGGGAGAGTTGGTTAAGCCTCGGAGCGTCAGCATGTATGTTTTATATTATTGCGGCAAACATTACAAATAAGGCAGGATGGAGATAGGAAATAATGTATAGACAAAGATCGTAAAAAAATTTTCTTCCATGTGTTACCATTACAAATACTTAAGAAACCCAAATCCGAAGAACAGGACAGAAAGAGATATGTACCATCGGTAACACAGCTTGCTACGTCTTTGTATATACGAGTTATACTAATGTATACTTATAAGTCGGAGCGCTGGCGCACACAAGCACCGCGCCGTAAGCAATTCTTTTTCTGAAACGATATAACGTCCAAGCCCTAAATGTGACACGGACCCAAGCATCAATGAAATGAGTAACAGCGCGTGGTTTAAAGAAACATATAAAGTCGAAAATCATCCCAAAATTAGTTTTCGCGAGCTGATCGGAAACTAGGTGTTGTTCATTGACTGCGACTTTGTTTTGTTAGGATAGGACTGATAGGAAAATGCCAGTGCAAGGTTTTGTTCATCGACTGCGACTTTGTGTTGTTTGTTTGTTTTCAGTTGTCAAATTTGTGGGCCACTCGAATGTGCTATTACTTTGTCCTGGTACCACCAATATTGAGCCGGCCTCATACAGGTACGAACACTGTTCGATAACTCTGACAAAAAATTACACCAGAAATCCCAGTTAACACAATGCTTCCCAGTTTGTTGTAGTGTTATACTAGTAAATGCTTTACAACAGCGTTAGCCAAGCAATTTCACGCGCAAATTTCAAATTTCTGTGATGCAGAACTACAAGAAAAAAGAAAATATTTTTTTCACGTATATTTTTTGCTAAGTAGATGTAGCTTTGCAGTGAAAATTTACCGCTATTGCTCGGGATCTTTCAGGCACTCCGCAAGCAACCTTACGTAGCACGACTATCCGAATTAACTGAAAGGCGTAAACGCCAAAAAATTCTTGGGGAGCAGAGATACATCGAAAGAATTAAGTCAATTTTAATGACGTAAATTTGACAGCGCAGTGATGCCTTGGAAGCAGGAGAATCAATATGTCGACCAATATATTTTTATGCCTATCTGAAAAAAACAAATACTTAGTAAGATTCAAAGATGTTGAAATTTGATTGAAAAAAGATGGTTTGTTGAGTCTCAGCTGGGCAACAAGGGAGAATGGAGCGAATGCGTTTATACTTCAGCATATGAAAACACCTGTGAATCTGTACATAAAACCACCTGTGAATCTGTACATGGTTGGCAGACGTAGAAATGAAAATTAGCAAATTTACAAGTTTTATAACTTTGAAAATTGAGTCTTTCAGTGACAGTAGGTCATCAATTGAAGCCAGGAATCCAAATGTCAAACAGTACCGATTCGTAATTAAAAGATAACATTTTTAGTCCTTACCGATATCGTTCCTGCCAGCTGTTGGTGAGTTATGAGTGTCACCGGGTTCATCGTAAACAAATATTATATAAGCCCAACTACAACATGGTAGCTGGGACTGATTACATAGTACAACTCCCACTTCCTACAATACTAGGGAACAGATATATGATAACGATGGCAAATTTTTGGGAAAGAGGCCAGACATATTTCAAAATATGCATGCATCATTGACCAACTTACTATTTTTTGGGGTGACCTGTATGACCGTTCCTCTAAGCATATTTCTGGAAAGCAGCGTTCTTCCGTTCCCCGGTGTTTGCTCCATTGCGATTAACCTAACACTTGGTTAAATTTATGACATCTTCATGCTGAAGCTGCTCATCGAATGTAAAATGAAACTCAGTAGGAAAATCTCTGCACCCACAAAATGAAACTCAGTAGGTAAAATCTCTGCACCCACTTTAAGTTATGGGGATAGCAAAAGTATATGTTAAAGAAAAAAAGTTAGCGTATTTCACAGTTACTCTTCCAAAGCGCAGTTAGGTTTATGCTTAGTGCTTGTTTCAAATAATGGAATTTAAATAAATATTTACAGGCTTAATATATAAATTTCTTTCAGCTCTATCTGCGGTTTAAATGTAGGCAGTAGCTAACTATAGTAAATTTTGGCAGATCACCTGTAGAAAAATTCTGTGATTGATTTGATATAGTCAATGTAAAACTTAGGTAGGATAGCATACTAAGGACTAAGGTCACAAAGTACTTTCACTTCGTAATGGATCTGCCACTGTCATGTTTCTAGTTTAGTCTTCATTTATCAATAGGTTATAGAACGAACTGCGCAGAAGTGTTAGCGTTACCGAATGAGCTAACCTTTCCCGAAATCACAGTTGCAAAGCTGTTACCTTCAATGTATCGACAATTGAAGCTCTGTTAGATTCCTCAAAGCTTCCACCTGAACTCAATTTTCTACTGACTAGATATTGCGTGAAGCCTATTCTTGTGCAATTATGCAATTTGGATGCGACACCATTGCCAAGTTGTAATAGGATGCATTTTTAGATCACTCCCCGCCATATAAACACGCTAACTCAGCCTACTTTGTTTTATGCATGTTCTTTAGCAATGGACCTTGATATTATATGAGATGTTGATTTTGACTTCTATAAGAAATTAACTTATCGGGAAAAGTTAGTAACAGCGTTTTAAAAAATCCGATTAATATATTCTTAGGCAACTATAGCTCGCAGCTCGGTTCGACGAAAGGTTACGTGTTTATTTAATTTTTTATAACTTTTACGGGACCACATTTCCGCTGGTCCCCGGCTTCAACGATGTATAGATGTCCTCCACCTGAGGGCTGTACTAGAAACGCAATATTTTTAATCTTGCTGTCCACTCCATTTGTAAATAAATGATGCCAACAACCTTTCTAAAATTTATTTTGTTGTGAATTGATGCAACTTAGGCAATTGAACGAATGTAATCGGCGATATCCTTCATACACATTCAATGTGATTAATTTTATCTGCAGTCTGTTTTGCAGTTTATTGCAAATGACTACAATAATATAAACTATCGTGTAGAAAATCTGTCATGTAAAATGCCCTTTAGCGATGACCTGCCAAGAATTATAATTATGAAACAAAGCAAACTAATCCTCAGCACTTCTGCATTGATATTTAGAAATAAATAAATAGCCTTTGTGAATTTGAAAAAGGCATGACTTTTCTCTGTGTTGTATTTTGAAGCTGGATGCCAGTTCAAATTAAGACAGATCAGGAGGTTAATACATATAAGTTTAAACGCAGTTTCAACATCGGAAAAAGATGACGAATGTTAAGCCGAAATAAACAATATCAACTGCTTTATGACTGTCTAGTGTATTTCTTATTTACCGACAGATTAAAATAGCTAAGACCTACTAATTGATTTCCGGAAAATAAACCATGCAGGTCTAACGTTTTATAACACTAACAATACAGGCCTACATCAACATTATAACAGCTAGAAGAGCATAGTTACTATCTTAGTTTTTGCAGTGTCTTATATAATTCCGTTTTTGATCTATTAAATCTACATTTTTTAAATTCAGTTTCGAAGTTTACAAACCGTCTTTCTATTAATGTTTGAAATTACACTGTATTTCTGCTAAATATTTTGAAGCAGATTACCAGTGTTTTTGTTAGAGACTAACATTTTTGTTATTGTTGAGCACGTTTATGAATCAGCTGTAAGAGTCATAAAATGTACGATACACCTCTCATATCTGATCTCTATGAAGCTGACCCATTATCTTTCCCAATATTCGCAATATAGTGTCGTATGTTGAAGCATCTAAAATAAAAATAGCTGAAAACGCATAAAAAATTAGAAACTTAGAGAAAATCACGACTAAGCTTTGTTTCCACGATAAAAAGAAACATACTGCTCAAGTTTAGATGAGCATCTGTTATATACAATAAACACAGAGCCTCAGAATGTCTCCCACCGATATAAACCCCGCCTTTCCTTCTATTCTGAAACATCTGCTACGTATTTGCTACATGGGGCCTCAGGAAGCAGAGACCCAGAAATATTATCTTCTATCAGAAGCTTTTATTTCGAGAAAAAGCATGCCGCCGCCGTCGTCTCCACATCATGTAACCACTGAACGATTTTAAAAAACTTTTTTTGTTTAAAGCCTATCATGTCATAGGTGCACCTGAAGCATCAGATTAAAATTTTAGGTAATTAGAATTAGTAATTTTATGCAGCTGAAATAGAGAATTTTCAATATTTGATTTATTGAAATAGAGCGTTCATCAAACCATTATAGTTTTGCAAGATCAAATATAATATTTTTACCAATGATAAAGCCCTAGCCCTATGCAATGTAGTACAAGAACATAAAATTAGACATTCGAATGCCACAGCCCCAAGCTCCGCACAAAATGAGTCCACTACCGCTAGAGATGCCTTTGTTCAATAAATGAGCCCAACCATAATCCCGCAACAAAATTTTTTATATAATAACTGAAATATATTAAGAAAAATTATAACTTATGAATGAGTCTCCACCCCAGCACTAGACCGCAGCTGCTGACTGCAGCAATAGTAGCAACCAGCAGATTTGCTACAATGCAGAACAGCAATAACCAACTGCAACGCATTTTAGCTGAAAGATCCTTGTGACACATGTCTATTCTGCATAAGCATAGCGCTCCAAGCACCTCCTACCCCTGCAATCTGCAGCTTCCTTGCTATCATACCAATCTGTCTCTACAGATTGAACATTTAATTTTTTAAATATCAATTTTCATTTAACATGAAGAATATATAACGCTTGCCTAGATTTAAGCTGAGCATCTCAAACAGCATGCCTATTAGATATACTATACTTTTTCCCATGTGTAGAGTCTATACGATATAAATCATATATCTGAGCATTTTTCTTAATATTTTTTTGAAGCGCTGTCAGAACACGAACAAATAAAGATCAGAAGCATCTAATACATTCAGCTTTATGCAATAACTTTGAATACACATTTTATACACATAGTATATTATTTAGATAACTGCAATAAACTGCAAGACAATGCTGCAATAAGACACATTCAAGATAAGAATATAGCAATACATTCTCAACATGACCGAATAATACAAAATATAACTTTAAGAAGCAAATAGTATTTACAATGAGACAGCAAATAAAAAATATCTTTAGACATCCTTAGAAAAAGAACATCTATACATTAAAGCCACATGACAGAGCTACCATAGAAGCATAAAATATGACACACCTTCTCTAATCTAGCTAGCATAGTGCCTAGAATATATAATCATTTTTAAAACGCACTAACTTTCCCATCTCATTCCTATCAAAGCCAAAATCAACATCTCATATAAAACAAGCCATTCAAAACGCAGAAAAACAAAGGCAAATAGCATCTACTATCCAGAAAATTCTCAAAATACATAGCTCAACTTGCCAATTTTCATGCCATCCAAATTCATAATTCACAAAATAGCCACGCAATATCTAGCAAAAAATACAGACTGAAATCTACAAGCCAATTTCATACATTAAGACAGCTTGCAACTATCAAAGAGCCATTCAACGCAGATCTCACCTATAACCTATATAAATGAAGACAAACTAGAAACAGACACAATCCATACAAAAACTTACCTACCTATCATCCTACCTATTACATACTTATCAAATCAATCACAAATTTTCTACAACTGCCAAAATTACTATAGAACTACTGCCTACATTAAACCGCAAAGAGCAAAAAAAATAGCCTAATTTATTAAATTCCATATGAAACAAGCACAGCAAAACCTACGCCTTGAAAACTAAAAACTTTTTCTTACATACTTTCTTCCCCATACTAACAAATTACCTACATCATTTTCAAATTCCTACTATCATTTACATTCATAGCAAAAACTCAGCAAAACAAAATTAACCAAAATCCAATAGCAAACACCAACAAAACCCTCCAAAATCAGAGAACCATACACACCCCAAAAAAAGACAATACTCTTTAAACCCCTCCCCCAAAAACATCTCAAATCTCCTGTAGAAACATCAGCCCACACCACATTATTCAAACCCACACTCAAACTCACCAACAGCCAGAACAATCAGACAAAATCTTATCAATCCACATATCTCTCAATAACCACCACAAAGACCAATTTCAAAAAACAACATTTCATTCTCCTCCAACCATCACATACAACACATTCATTCAAAAACCATTCCTCCATTCTCCCCCCACAACCACAACCCTCAATCAATCACATCTATCTCATTTTTCAAACATAAAAACCTCCTTCTCCCCACCACCCCAACCTAAACATTCTCCTCTCCCCTCTCCCCACCACAAACCACACATCCCAGCCCACAAACCTTTCCCCAACCACCCACCACACACACACAACCCCCAAATTTGACAACTGAAAACAAACAAACAACACAAAGTCGCAGTCGATGAACAAAACCTTGCACTGGCACTTTCCTATCAGTCCTATCCTAACAAAACAAAGTGCGCAGTCAATGAACGACACCTAGTTTCCGATAGCTCGCGAAAACTAATTTTGGGATGATTTTCGACTTTATATGTTTCTTTAAACCACGCTCTGTTACTCATTTCATTGATGCTTGGTCCGTGTCACATTTAGGGCTTGGAACGTTATATCGTTTCAGAAAAAGAATTGTACTTTACGGCGCGGTGCTTTTGTGTGCGCCAGCGCTCCGACTTCGATAATTATACATTAGTATAACTCGTATATACAAAGACGTAGCAAGCTGTGTTACCCGATGGTACATATCTCATTCTGTGCCTATTTCTTCGGATTTGGGTTTTTTAAGTATTTCTTAATAAGTTAACACCTCATGGAAGAAAATTTTTTTACGTATTTTGTCTATACATTATTTCCTATCTCCATCCTGCCCTATTTGTAATGTTTGCCGCAATAATATAAAACATACATGCTGACGCTCCGAGGCTTAACCAACTCTCCCTTCTCGTGGACGAACCTATGTTTGCCGGTTTTACCATCATTTTGGCAAGTTATGCTATAATCTTTCGCGCACCGTAGGCGACGGGGTGGGACCGGTGGGCCAGGGGCACCCTCAGGGCAAGGCGTAGATCCAGATCATATGTATCCTATAAGGGCTTTTGGTACACCTCCATACTATTTGTTCGTGCTTAAGGTCCGAGGTCCCAATGAAAGATGAGAATTTCGCTTCAAGCCCAAGCCGTATACAGCCGGCATCAATTTCTTCAACGAGAGCCTAACCGTTCTAGACTTTCTACCTAGGGCGGCCCCTCAGGGAAATAGACCGGGCCATGAAGGGCGCGAGGGTTCAGAGGCTATACCCTGAACCCTTGCTTCGGCATGTATGCTCTAAGCGTATTAATACTTTGTGAATCCGCTGTGAGTTTATACGTATGTACACGTGTGCTGTACAATGGAAAAAGTACTATCAACGTACCCAAGACCACAGTTTGGATATTTGTTGAATATCTAGACAAGACATAATTTATATAAGGCATTGTTTGACTCAGTGACTGAAACAAATTTGGGATAAGTATGAGTCCGTTTAACTGAGTATGTGTTACGGTGGCTCGCACTGAACTTAGTTTGACTGGCTTTTTGACTGGATATAGGACTGGCTTTATTTATTCTAATTCAACTCGGGCTTTTTACAGTATGCATACAATCTGCCACTTTCACAAATTTACGATAGTGGATATTATCACAAGCCTCGCTGGGATTAATACAGACTTGCACCTTATATTATATTGAGTTAAGTACTTTAGCCGCTCTAAAACAGTAAAAAGCTTCTCAAGAATAAAAACGATTTTTTGGTGCTTTTTAGTGAAATTTTAAAGTGTTAAGAAGGCGACATGGAGCTGAATTAAGTAATTATTTCACTAACCTTTGTACATGTAGGAACTTTAGTTAGCAATGGCTGCACTCCGAGAACGTGGTTATCTCGGTGGTATTCGAACTGCGAAGAGGCCTGACTGCAAAGCATACCTGATGCACGTTCAAGTTCACAGCGCAACGTGTGCGAGAATCAGGTACCATTTATAGCATTTGTGCAAGCACAACGTGTGTGTGTACAGTGACAAATTTTTGTGAGGTTATAGTAATATTTTTGAATTCTTTCACAAGAAAACTTAAAACATTTTCTGAAATTTGCAAAAAATTTTTTGTCACATTATTCTTTTTGGTTCTTCACTTTTTCTACGTCAATAGGTCGGCAGTTTATTAAATGACTTCTATTGAAACATATACGAATGAAATGAATAAGTGATTGTCGAATTCTTGACATAAACGCCATGATTTCGTTTATACTATAGTTTTTATATTGTATGTATTATACCAAATAAATACTTATAATACAATATCCAATATTTGCAAACCGCAACGGTGGTGCAGCAAGCCACGGTGGTGAATTGTAACTAAAGTTTGATTTTCTTCGATTGTTCGATTTTGTTTTGTGTCTGTTTCAAAGAAATCTGGCAGTTTAACTGTTTTACCTAGTTCCTCGGCAATCTGCCGATCACGTGGATTTTAAGGATTGGGAGGTCTCACAAATGCAAAAAGAGCGCGAAGCATGTTTTCACCATGATTTGCCAATTGCGGTATTAATTCGTCTTTGCGTGTATTTGGTGGAATAACATATTCAATTTCTGTTTCATGTAAAATTCGTAATACTGCTTCTATATCATTCTTTGTATATTGACTAAAATCAATTGAGCCGTAATTTAGTCCAATATCTAATGCTATAATTAAAAGCCAGCGCAGCGATGAACTGTGTCGATACGTTTCGAAAAAACATGTACCGTAACATTCAGCACATATGTTTTTAACGTAAAATTGTGTACGTTTTAGCAGAAAATAAACATGTGCTTTGCTAGCCAAATGGGATACTTGTAAAAAGGCAACCGTAAACCCTAGGGGTCGCGTTAATTGAATATTATTGACTGGCTGTGGGTCTAAATAACGCAATATGCAGAGAAAAGAGAGCCAAACTGCCAATTTCATGTTGTTTGTAGTTAATTTGGCTTGAGTGAAATAAATTATACCAAGTGACTACTATACCACGTATTTACGTATTGAACTAACGAAGTGTATGTATGCGCCTAAAAATTGTGCAAATTTGCTTATACAAGCGGCGGACTGCAACTACTCTTTCATTTTAAATGATATTCGTTTCACTAAGTATTATTTCAAATAATCAATATAATTGTATTTTATACTTTCATCAAGCTTCTGGTCAGCA
>JASANE010006652.1:0-38764 GCA_030248225.1 Trileptium ribeirensis
TACTAACCTAGAACCTGGCAAGCGAGGTGATACGTAAGCATGATTTTATCTATAGTTTTTATTTGTGTAATCAACGGTTACAAGCTTTGTATTTGATATATATGCCATTCTAATACTTTGAAAGCTCAGAAAATAAAGCACTACCAAAAGTCGACCGTACGAAATTTGTTCGGTACATCGAATTTGCCGGAGAAAATTTTAAGAAAACATTGATAAGTCATGGTACAGTCACGTTCAGTTCTAGATGACAACGCCACCATATATATTCGATGCAACAAGAAAGCTATGCCGATCGGTCTGAACGCCCTGAAAGTGATGTATAATGAAAAATATGAATATGGACCATGTCCTAGAAATCAGGTTTGTCAAGTCTAACCGAATTTGAAAACCATGGAAAATGGCATAAGATATCCAAACTGGCCCCTAGATAGCCAAACTATCGTGCTCAGCGTACCGGAGTAGTAAGTAGCAAGCCAGGGCAAAACGGAAGCGCACGTGGCTTTCGTCAACTGGTAATTTCGTGCAATCACTTTTAACAGGCTTTGTGCTTGATGCATATAAACTCGGTTTGGCTCGTTAGCATAGACTTAATATGAACACTAACAAGGGTGCAGCCAATAGGGGTCAAGTAACCCAAACGTCCCACGCTGGATCTGGTGGAAACAAAATAAAGGTGGTTAGCTGCTAGGTCGCTTTATCACAAGGTCTCGAAAATACAAATATTGGACATGGTTATAGTCACGCCCCTACCGTGCGCAAAAAAACAAATGTCTACAATTAAACGAACACCTTCAATAATAATAATTATAAAAACACATCGCATCTTAATTCCTACAGTCGCTGGTTGTACCTGGGTCATTTCACGAAACCAAGTACGTTTGAAACACCCCTTTTTGAAGCCAAAATGAAACGTCATCGAAAGTACAGGATCTAGTCCCCTTCCGATGTAAAAAACCCTGAATTTTTGAATATCGAGGTCTCTATGCAAAACGAGCTACCTGAAACCTGCTACAGGGGTTGGAAAGGGCCCCCTGGGGGTCAAGTTTTAATCCGAAATAAGTCATTATTCTGTAGTGTTGACGGAGTGACACGCGAACCATGGTCTGTTTTTATGCAAGTCCATCCAAAATGGTCCTAGTCAAGCCATTTGGAGCACTTGCGACCTAAAATTGATGCTGCTAGGGCATTATTGTGGTTAAAATCGACCAATTTAGAACAAGCCTGTCGCAGAAGTTTTTCTAGCGCAACGGAGACAGCACCTACAGATACCATTTTATGCTCACAAACCAACCATGAGCGGGGGACGTCTGAGAAAAAATTTCAGGCAGATCCTTAGGCCTTGTAAAAAATGGCACCCCGATATGTTGAGTCGGGGGGGGCTACACCTCAGGTCGGGGGGGGGGGGCTACACCTCAGGTCGGGGGGGGGGGGCTACAGCTTCCTACAACATGCAACGCGCCAAACTTTAGCTACTTCTATACATTCTAGATGTAAGCTGGTGTAAAACAAATACAATAGATCTATGACCAGTTTACATTTAAGTGATGATACCAAGGACAATGCGTGTAATAGATGTGCGGGCAGGCAGAAGGATTTCCTAGCTGCCCAGTTAACAGCACGGCCCCATATCATAGTGCAATGATGATGAACTTATATACTAATATGATTCTTGCGACCTTCGATTACTTTTATTATACATGCGGTCGGGGGGGGGGGGGCTACAGGTCGGGGGGGGGGCTACACGCCAGGTCGGGGGGGGGCTACATTTTCATTAAAAATTTTTAATAGATGGGTCGATTCTAGTGGGGCTTTACTATGTTTATATCCGGCCTATTGTAAGACTGTATGCTAAATTTGGCTTTTTTAAATTTAAGTTTGGTCAGGTCGGGGGGGGCTACATGCATACCCCATTTTTGGCATTTTATGACCTTCGACCTCATAATGAAATAACACATGGACAGACGCTGATATTCTTTTTTTTCAATAACACCTGTATTGATTGCGATCACCGTTATATAGCATTTTTGGCGCTAGTGCACTTTTACGTTATTTACCAGCGTCTGAAAGCTGCCAGATTTGACCTTGGTCGGGGGGGCTACATGTCACGAAAAAAATTTTCGGAAGCTTGACGTCAGCTTCAGTGTCGATGCTTACTCCCAAGTTTTTCCGGAAAAATTAGCAAATACCAATGGATCACAGTGAAATGAAAAACACATATATGTATCACGTGCTAGCGATACGGCGAACGTTTATATTAGGACATGTGTTTTTGGCTTCATTTGACCAACCCGGGTTGAGGGCCTCTGGCTCCTGCTATGTTTGGGGTACAGAGGTCCACCATACCTCGTTATGATCGTCGGATATGCTATTACTACATCTCACAGCGACATTAAATTTCCTTACAAAAGACTGGTGGTATATATGGGCCAAAAAGTGCCGATGTAGCCCCCCCCCCCGACTAAAATGACATGGTTTCGTGAAATGACCCACCTAGCTATTAGCCAAAGTTCAGGTATTCAAAAAATACGAACTGCTATTAGAATCATACACGATACTGCAAAGTTTTTATAAACTGCACAATGCCGGCATCACTCGGAAGCCGAAGTCAGCAGTTATCCTGGAGGGTGTTATGTAAAAATGCTTTAAAAAGAATAACAGTTATTCTGAACAGTTACTATGTGAGGCATGCACGGGGTGGCAGTGGCCGACTCAGAATCGCATTAAGCCAAAACTCATATAAAAATCTAAATATTATATTACGGCAGCCTAGTACATCAAGAAAGGCGTGGCCTATATTTCCGCTACACCCTTTAGAATGGCTTTGGCATCTTGCCAGAAACCATACGTAGTCATTCACCTAATTCAGGACTGTGTCACAAGCCGAATGGAAAGCTGACTTTGTTATACATTTTGTCAGAACGGCAAAAGCCATTCTTCATCATTCTGAATTCAAATAAGGAAGACTGTTCACAGACAATACATACTTATAGGAAGTTCTTGTCGTTGAACGTCTATTGAAGTAAATTATTGGGAGCAGTGAAGACGATTCCGCCATTCTTCCGTAGCATTTGTTAAACTCTTCGGCAAAACTCTGTTTAGTTATCGCAACAAAGACTGAATCATGCTCACATAACTCTAACGGCAACAAAATCAATGTTAATTCCTGGAAGCAACGTGATGAATCCAGAAGCGCTCTATTTCAGTGATTGCGATCCAACGGTTTATCAGAGTTTATATGCTTCTTTATTTTCTACATTGCCAGTGATTACAGTAGTAGCCACGCGCCGATTCAGTTAGCGTCGACTTATAAGAGAACAATGGTTGAAAATCAACTTATTAACATCATGATCCTCGTGGACTATAACAAATCAACGAATATCAATTATTGTGATTATCTCATAGGCGAACATGAAATATTTATATTTTCGTTATGTGCCTGATGAAAAAAGAGCTTCTTCGAGCCGAACGTAGCCTACTGTTTCTGTAAACGAGCCGAGCCAACATTTCCGTCGAAACAACGTAAACAAGTCGAACATATAGACAATTCAAAACAAGCCACCGAGACTAAAAATTAAAGCTAGTTCTTATATATATCTACCGAAACATTGAGTGATTTCTTAGCTGAATTCAAGCAAAAGATACATCTTGATCATGCTATCGAACAAAAATATTGTCAACGATGAGTTATGAGTTACACATACAGACAAAAATTTTTTCACGATTTCCACCTAGCACTCTCAGTACATACTTTGCACTCTTCGATCGATCCTTTTCAATAATCGCTATATCGTCAGCCGCTGTGACTGTCCAACCGAAAACAACAATTTTCACATAGTAGGATACATTATAGATTTACTTAAAAATACTATAATTGGGTACAAAACGACAATAATTTAATTCACACAAATAATTTATTAATATAAAAGAATGTTATGGCAAACCTCTTCTAAAAACGTATGAGCTGAGTTCTGGGCCCCGATATGCATGAGATATTCGTAAACATAAATTGCCAATCTGAAATAATAACATAACTTTATTTCAGGACAACGCGCAGAATTATAGCAATAAGGGTACAACATTCTGATAATTACGTTAAATACTCTACACAATAACAAAACTTGCAATTGCACCATAACAAAATTTGCACTGGTTGATGCTTGTTTTAATGTGTTAGACAAGCTTGCACTAATGTGAAATAATCACAACCTGTGTTTATATCGTGTTGCCATTGCTACATCGTGTTATGTTATATTTCTTATACTTGTATACAATCAATACTTCGCTATACATTCACATTAGTTTGAACAGGTTCAATCTGAACATAACACTCTAACGTTAGTGATATGTATGTTATCACTCTACTATTGATGAAGTAAAACTGCAACAAGCATATTATATGTATAGCTGACTCTACGTGACCCCCCGAGACCCAGGGGTCAGCCTGTTGCTGAAGATCAAACTCTGCCGCAACGTCCGGTCTCCGGCCTTACTGATCTGTTCCCTAAAAGGAATTCGATCGCTATCGTTTCAATGGTATATCGACGCAAACCGGATATAGATCTCGCAGCACTGTCCGTTTCCAAGACTCGAGAAACATTCATCGCGGCCGCTTCGACTCATTCAATGTGTGAGCCAAAAGGATTCGTCTTGGTAGTCGTTAACTAGGCATGCGTAGTATGTGAAGCAGCCAGTGACGCCGCCGGCTTTGCAGAACAAATGCCAAGGGCTCTATGTGACCGATGCTCGTTTCCGATATATATGGAGAGTTTCGAGCATCATTAGGCTGGAAATTTGGTCAACGCAGCCCCGACCTCAGCGAAAACTATCCTGGTTCTCTCTGGCCGTCATTTCTCGACGTGTCTTTAAAGTTTCAGAAAAGGCGCTCCAGTACCTTTAAACAGTTTGGCAGCAACGAGATGCCTCTGTAACTGCTGCAGACTAAGCGGCCGCTTTTCTTCGCATATGGCAGAAGAATTATAGATGTCTGCCATTCGACGGGAATTCTTTGCTGTTGCCAGATCTGATCGTGGAGTTTGAGCAAACAAAAGCTAGAACAAGACCGCCGGTTTTTAAGACTTCTGGTGTGATCAGGCCAGCTCCGGGTGCTCTGTTGGCTTTAAGCGCTGTGATTGCTTGTAATCCCTCTTCACCTGTGGTGCCTGTTCAAGTTCGCAGGCACTGCAAAAATCATCGAATTGCACATTGTCGAATAAAACCATTAATGCACGAGGCAGCCTGTTTAGTAGCTACTCGAGGCATATATAGAGTGTCTCGGAGTATATATAGGCTGTATAGGGATTGGGATATATACCTTATATATATATATATATATATATATATATATATATATATATATATATATATAGGATGTCCCATAAGTAACGCTCCAACTTCGAACTGTTGCTGAGGCTGACAAAATATACTTACAACCCTCATACTTTCAAGAATTACAACTGAACATAAGTATCTATATACCTATAACAAACTGTTTGATACTTGAATTAATTTGTATCATCGAATAGCTGAAGCAATTATGTATTCAGTTAACCAAAATAGTCGTGAAGTTGTGCGACAATGGTCGCGACATTCGTCGTCACAGCCACATATCATAAAACTATTGCTTCAATTAATATAACGTCTGATCTAACAGGTTCCGTAGCTGACTTGTCCCGAATAAGGAGACAATCAACGACACCTGGTGATACTGAGACAGCTGTTATTTTGTATCATTTTGATATCGACTGTTTTCCGAATTGTTAGAAGTCTGAGTCTAAAACCTTTTTGACCGACATTAATTCATGCGCTGAATGAGGATAACTATGGTCGCTGGATTAAATTTTGTGAAAAATGGCTACAGCGTCTCAAAGATGATACGGACTTAGATGACGAAGTAATTTGGTCCGACGAATCCATTAATCTTGGAAACACCCAGGTTCGCATCTAGTGATATTCATCAAAAACCTAACCTAAGTTGTACATATATGTGCCAGGGAATAACCGGAATAGAAACCAGCAACCGAAACCGTCCATTTAAAAGAGAAGCTGGTCTTCGAAACTTACAGTAAAATAGATGAAGAAAGAAATGAAGGTACAGTGGACTTAAAATGTATTAAACATAACTTTTACATTAAACTTAATGTGTTGCGATGACATTATTGCTTTTCTGAAACTTTAAAGAGACTGATGAAGCTAATGTCTATTTATCGATTAATATGTCGGTTTTGAAAAACTCACAGCTAAAAATGCCTTCCACTATATATATTTGCATATACTGCGGCAAACTGAGTGTACTTGAAACGCATGAAGCGTATAATAAACACTTTCGTTCCGTCTCCAATCGCCTGCCTTTACTACACATACGTTTGTTACATGTTCTGTAGGAAGCTTGAAATTATTGGTTTATATGGTTCTAAGAGAAAATAATTGAAGGTAATTTTGTGATCAGTGGTCAGAGACACTGTTTAGGCAACCAGTGCCCGTCAGCTAGATGATAATGATGTTAACTTTCTAATCAGTATGCTATAAATGAGACAAACTGTGATACTGCTCACAGTTTCAATAAATACAGTTCATTGCCAAGAACACAGATAACGTTAATTCGCTTCAACGTACACTGATTTATAAACTTTACAAGCGCACGGTCCTTGACAAGCGCACTGTCCATTTAGGTTAGCCAAGCTTACGCTAAGTACTTCTACGTAATCCATACCCTGTTACCGAGTTGGAGCGGTTTAATTCGAACATATCTCGCAGACTTCTGGATGTGTAAAATAGCTGCTTCAAGCATCGACATGGATTTGTTTTGTTAACAAACTCCTGCAAAATTCCAAGTGAAATTATGTGCCCTACTTACGCTTCACACGGCAAATTGTTGAGTTAATCTTTTTTGCTTGGTTGTATTGGAACTTGAACATTGTATACAGTATATTACAAATGTTTGGATCAAAGATGAAGCAAAAATGCGGAAAATTTCAAGCAAATTTCAAACCGGAATTCCGGTTCCGGTATGGTTTTTGCCTTTTGCCGGAACCGGAGTACGATTTTCGCCGAAACCGGAATTCCGTTTACTCCCTAATTATATCCGTGCATACCAAAATGCTTTTGGATATGCTTATTATTTGGCGTGGTGGGTCACTTTAATGCTGGGGCGTTACTTATGGGACACCTTTAGCTATATATATACCTGGCGTTTTGTTAATATAAGCCTAAAGCTAACAATTCGTGCAGTGTTAAGTAAAAAATCCTATTCAAAAATTTTTCTCTGCTCTCATTCCACATGACAATTTGTTGAAGTAAAATTTTGTTTCATAAGGCTGTAAAAGAATTTATCACTGCGCTTACATAATAGTATGTTGGGACCATGAGTGAAACGAAAATGTAGATAATTTCATATGCCAGCATGATTATTGCCTTTTTCGGAGCCGCAGCCGCAATTCCGGTTACTTTCTGGTAAAATGTAGTGAAATTTTCATTTTCTAACGTTTTCTCACATTTTATAAGTAGCTGCTCATAACTTCGGAAGACTGTAGTTTACGAGCGAACCGACAGAGATTACTACTGATATGGAAAATCGTAACATGACATAAGCGGTGCCCGGATATTCGTAATACAATTTTCATGTACCGATCAAAAATAGTTTTGCCAAGGCGAGCCGGAAGATATATTTCGCAGCGTTGTAAATATTTAGCTCTTAAAGCAAATCACTTAAATATATAAAAACTGTTTTATATGATATTCAAATTATAAACAAGATACAGTGTTCCCGCGAATTTCTGAAAAAAATTTCCCTTCCCAACATCTTCTTTCAAAAAAGCAGGCCTATGGGGTTCAGGTCAGGTTAAAAGTAGCCGAAAAAACTCGTTACTTGTATATTGACAAACGGTCGCGAACTGAACTCATTTCTTAGAGCAACTAGGCCTCTATAACGGCATAGAAATCTTTGCTACGCAGTTCTTTTAATGATGTCGGATTTGTGTCAAAACTGGTTTAAAATGGGCCCCAATGATCAAAAATACGTGACAATGGTAATATTTCCGTAATAGCTCACGCTATATAGGAGTTTTTGGTATCATATAATTGTGTAGCAATTAATGCTCCACGCAGCTAACAATAGTATGCTGCTATCGTGATTATGTGCGCTGCAGGGTTGGGCCAAAACGCGGTTTCCGTTAGGTTAATGCGACCCAAAATGCACGAAAATGTTTATATCTATCCACCCGCTCCAGCTATATATATATGGATATTTTTGGTACCATTTTCCAGAAATTTAGCCTGTATCTACTTGCACATTGCAAGCAAAATAATGGGTTACATCTTCTCAACTATTCAAAAAATAAAGTTGATGATATACGGTGGATGATTTTATAAATTACTGTTCAATATAGCTATGTATATCTCTCTATTACAAACATATCCCACTCTCACTATTCACTATCTTAGGGATCAGACAAGCTGCTAGTGAAACAACAACGAAAACAATTACACTAAATTCGTCCACATATGAAACTTCAAATTTAGAATACACAATTCAACCAAAATTTTAATGTGACCACAAATCGTTAGAAAAGTATACAATAAAAATTGGCAGCTTAATCTAGCCTGGGTACTACACATTTGCTTCGGTTGTAAATTAAGTTAATAGCGTGCTACGAGTGCATTCATGCTCAAAAAGCTAAAATTCCAAGCTAGCGTTCAAACGCATAGGTTAAATACATTTAACAAGAGTTTTGATCTAAGCCAACGGATTTTGCATATGAAGCCCTACATAAATTTGTTTTATAATGCAAAAAGTATCTGTAATAAAATACATTTATTTATATTTGTAATTGCTGCTAATAGTGTTGGCATTGTTGGAGTAACAGAGTCATGGGCTAATCTTGATATCTATGAGAGCGAGTTGATGATCCCTGGCTTGACAATGTTTCGTTCGGATAGACACTATGCGTGGAGTTGGAGTTTTATTGTACATTAGAGTAGAGCTCCGAACGTGCGGATTGAACGTAGTCGCCAGCGGTGAATATAACGATATGACAAACATGTTTTATGTGGCACGAGATGTTGGAACTCGTGGTCGCTGTTGGACACTTCGAGCTCCCAATACGGCTCGTCTCGACTGCTACCGATATAGTTTTGTGAGCAGAATTTTAACTGCATTGAATCGCCTAACGCAATGGGTTGTCTCTTCTCCATCTGTCAATGCGTTCCTAACGAGGCTTCACGACAATGGATACTTCGACCAAATGTAAAACTTTGCTGTGTGGTTCCTTTGTATTCCAGTTACAATCAAAGGACGAAGTGAAGCCGTGAATGAACCCACGGCTCTAACCGAACCTACGTAGAATTCTGGACTGGGTTGCGCCAAACCATGTGAGTATAGTGTCAGTATCTCAAAGAGTCAAACTGTTAAAGTAACAGAGGTACGAAATCAGAGTCTTTACATGGGATCTAAACAAACGGCGTTAGTTGTCTAACATAGTGGTGGCCTCTAACTAACAAAACAGCTGATATTTGAATATTTATGGGCATATATCAACTGCACCTGACCTTTCCAAAACAGTGGAATGCATGGTCACGCGGATTGTTTGCTAAAATCTTGAGGCAACGATATTAATTTCAAACTCTACAGACCTTTCGGTGCCAATATATAAGACAACGTTCACGCATGAGTCAAAATAGGAATAGTTAAGAGCAACAGCTGAGCACCACAAAAATAAATCTACTTTTTCGCAGACAATTACCACTAATATCTTGCCTTATCGCCAAAATAGATAATTCTGAGTCTTGAAAATATTATTCAGCTACGTAAAGCATAAAGTTACAAAATGAGCCCAACATCGGCCACATTGCTTCAATATTATTGAGGACATGTACCCGCTTATTGTACATTTATAGACTCACGATGTGAAAGTCCATATAACATGGTTTCCTATACAAAACTACCAACCGCATATCTTGAGCAGTAAAATGATATTGCTGTTTCGTGTATTTTGAGTCTTATGGGCTCCTGCATTCTCCAAACCGGTGGGCGTCCCGCACCTTTCGCCCCCCTCCCTCCGGTCTGGCCCGCCGACACCCCGCGATTCGATCCCCTTATCAAATTTGAATCCGATATTTCCGGTCCGATAAGTTGCCGCCGATAAGTCAGAACCATGCGGCATACATAATAATAATTACAGCTTGTGCAGACATAATTATATACTGAATTTCACTATAATATAAAACAAGGCCAATAACACCCGGTTGCGGAGATATTGTATTTTGGAACTCCTAAGCCCATTAAATCTTAAATCCTTATAGAGCATTACAAAGCTTATATATACAGATTAAATAAGGTCCCTACAAAATTAACCGAACTTGACTCAGATACGTATATACCGACTTTTGACATACTTGGCTCTCCAAATTGGACGCGGCGGTGAGGGGACCCTGGTTGCATGTGCTCCAGATAAAATCCGAAAAACCCCGCTTAATGCCCCGTGGCAAATTCTTGGGTTCCGCCATGGTTCAACGCCACTTGGCAAATTTTATGTTTCCATTCGGTAAAAACGCCAACAGGTATATAAAATTTGATCAAAATGTGTGCTAAAATTCTGTCCTGACGCCAAAAATTTCGCATTTTGTTCTCCATCAATCCATGAATGTTTCTGACACGATTTTAAGTTTCTCTCTTGGTAAAATGCCCCTGGCGAAATTTTCAGCGAATGAAGAGTCCAGAGATACAATAAATAACGTGATTTTTCGGATCCCTCGGTGAAGCCCTTCCGTCCCCTTTTTGGGGGAAAGACACTGGAATATTGGGCTTCTAGCCTAACTAAAAGTCACAGGTAGAGATTTAAAGCCGTAAAAAATGAGCTATCGCACAAGGCAACCCGGCCAGATAAAGTTGAGTTATGCATGTCACCTTATAAACGCAATAACGAACTTATCAAATTTCAAAAGCATTCGGCTCGTAAGAATTCTTCGTTCGCTCAGAATTCCATTAACATAAAACGTTGGAAAAGCAAGCTAAAACGCAATGAAATACCAGAAACGTACTTCTCTTTTGCTTGAGCATCAGATGGCGAACCCACTGGAATAGCCGTAGTAGCACTATTTCCACCTTTCTTTGTGTACATTTCCTACTGACATTTATGATTATTTAAATGTAGAAGCAATGAATAATAGTACATTGTTCTTGATAATATTTAATTATATAATCCCTAAAAATAGATGTAGTTAGCACTCGTCAGAAATAACTGTCGTTTTTAGAACGAACGATCATGGAACAAAATTTAGTCATTCCCGATCAGCACTCGAACAAATTTAGAATAGCTCTGAAACAAATTCTAAAAAGTGCGCTAAAATTTCAAATATATATATTTCGAACAATATTCTAACACCTTCCGAATGCAATGTTTTAAGGTGTAGTTATTAAGCTATAAACAAGCATGAGTGTATGTACAGCAGGGGATAGCCGGAGCCGTCCATTTAGACCGGAATTCCTGTTCCGGTATGGCTTTTGCCTCTTGCCAAAACCGCAACCGGAACACTATTTTCGCCGCACCCAGAATTCCGGTTACTCCCTGGAGTGTACGCATAGTTGGGCACACAAAAATCAACCTAAGTGGTGGAACACTTATAAATATAAAGGAAAACGTTTTCTTACTGTCTCAGACTGGATCCAAATATATGAGGTTATGTGTTCTTAATAATATATTCTGACTTTCCGAAATTGTCTCGAAATTAGCTGAAGGAACGAAAAAAAGTGGGGCACCTGGGGAACGAAAAAATCGGGAAAAAACGCTCTAGTCAGACCAAACCCACACCGAAGAGACAAAATTCCTGTTTTCATGTTTTCAGAAAATTTGCTGATAGCTGTCACCTGGATGTGTAGTATAGAGTACAGACTCTGTTGTTTTTGAATATTAGTTTCTACCACGCAATTTTTCTACGCTTTGGTGTAATAATGATCAAAAATTGAAAATCCTTCTGAAAAATACGATTTTGGGATTTTTAAAACAAAATACGGTCAAACTAGGGATGTGAAGGAAAGTTGAACTGATGAAATGGCTGAAGTGTTTTAGAATGGAGCAAATTTCCCTGGCATGGCAGCTCCTCCTCTTTGGAAAGTTCTGTTTCCAATGCGTAAGCAGCAGCTAAAATTCGAAAATCCCAAAGTTTTCTGAAAAATACCACCGAAAATACCATATGCATTTTTGAAAAAAAATTGTTGAAAATGACCGTCACGTTGTCACGTTTCATGTATTGCATATACGTCAGCATTATTTTCGGACTTTTACTAAGGCGCAAAATGTTCAAACAACAAACACAGAACAACCACCGAGCCTGGATTAACCGTGCTCCATCCGTTCATTCTATACCACTCTTTTGGTGTGCCCGTGAAAACGGTAATTCATCACAAGATTATTGGGTTTTCCAAAATTTTTAGTTGACAACTAGGTACGTAGAAAAATACCTTTAACGCGCAAGGACAAAGAAACTTCTGTTGCATGCTCGAAAAAATGACCGATATACTTCTGTATTAAAAAATGCTATTTATATTGTTTTATTCTGAATTCCCCATTAGCTGAAAATTTTACGAGGCTTATGAACTGGGGACCCGTATTTCGCAACTGGTGAGTGCCAAATTTTGCCAGGTGGTTGAGCTGGGGCATCCTGGGTTGAATTGAGATAGGGCAAAGTGAAGTCGAAATCTAAAAATTATCAAAATTTAAAACTTTCCAACGAAAAAAAATTAAAATAATTATACTAATAAATGGCCTCAAAAAGTCTCTATTGAGATTAAAAGCAAGTGTTTAACCAATTTTTATTGAAATTAGTCAAATAAATTTTCAACTTCTGAAAGGAATTTTCGTAGAAAATTTTTTTTTCAATTTTTACGTCGGATGGCAGGGGAGGTTGTTTTTAACGGCCTAAAGCAAAAAATTTTGCAGAGTGGGGGCCAACCGGCGACTCGCGATTTTCGCCAGACGCATCGAAAAATGCCAGAGAGCCCACTCTCCACTTTGGAAAAGACAGTTATTGTTATGGTGAACATGAAATGATTACGACAGCCAGGTTATTAAAAATGCTTTGGGTTAATCTGTACTTTAAGTATTTTGGAAAATGCTTTTAACAATAATGCAGCTCCTAAAATCACCATGGACTCGTCTATAAATGAAACTCCTATTGTTAAATTTTGAGTGTAGGGAGTCTAACGATCGAAGCGAAAGACTCTTCCCAGCCGTTACAGTAGTGAAATTCGACAATGTTCGCTATTAGCTTTTTAGGGTTATATACACGCATAACTCAACTTTAGCTGGGCTGATTGATCATATGAAAGCTTGAAATCTCCATTTGCCTTCAGTTAGGCGAATTTCAACATCTTCAACAAAATAGGCCAAACGGTCTTGGATAGAGTCCTGAATGTGTCTAAAAATAGCATTGTAACGTACAACCAGTTAAGATTAAGATATCGGAGTCAAATAAGCCAGTATAACACATTTTGTCATGTTTTGCTTAATGACGGGCAGGGATATGAGTAGATATATCCGGCTAAATTGTGATATCAGATAATCCAGATAATATATAGAAAACTATATACTAAAATTTCAAATTTTTATTTAAATTATGTAAACTTCAAAGACGTGTGCTAGACGTTGCAATTCAGTACTACAGCGATATTTTATGATGAAATAAATGTTTGAGATATAGAGAAGTTGTTTTGGCAAGATGCTTTGGCAAAAAATCTACGGTATACGTTTACATTAATTCGACAATTAAACTTATTTAAGCGAACAGTGTTAACTTAATAGTGGTTACTATTTAGATTTATAGTTAACGCAAGTAATTTATTCAGAATAAACTTGGCAATTTGAGATGTTTTGGGTATCTCAGGAATTTACGAGTCTGATAGAGATGCGCAAGAGCCAACTGAAAGCTAGACTTGCGGCATTGCCGAAATCAATCAACTTTACACAAGTAAAGTCCAAAGAGCCGTTGCTACATACCTAATTTCGGACAAATCTGCAAGTTTGCAACATCAGAACAGCCTCTTGCTTGAATTTATATATCTTCACAACTAAGCCCTCCAAATTGGGGGAGCCATGACATTTTCAACTGTCCCATGACAAAATCCGAGTGCCCCCATTCATGCCCCCTGGCAAAATTTTGGACTCCCCCAGTTCATATCTTAGCTAAATTTTTTTGTTTCCATTTGGTAAAGACACCCCGAGATGACATAAAATTTGATCCAAATTTGCACTAAAATTCTGCCGGAACTTAAGCCTCTTAAAATTTTGTCAATACTTACTTCAAAATCGATTTTTTACTTCATCAAATTCTTTTGTCAGTGTTTATGACATGATTTTTAAATGTTCTTCTCTAGGCAAAATACCCCTGGCAAAATCGCACTCCCCCTGGTTCGTAACCAGGGAGCCCTCGTTCATGACCCCCTCGCAAAATTTTCAGCGAATGGAAGCCCAAAACATAATGCAACTCCGCGAGGTATCATTTTAAAAATCTACGTATTCCCTGAATTTTAATTATATGTTTAAAATTTGTTAAGCTAAATCATAGTTTTGATAGCAATATACGTATACATAACCAACCAACTAACCGAAGGCAAATAAATCGAGTTTGTCGATCCTAAACCACCTGGCAACCACCGAAAAGGCATGAAATATTCTTTCTGGATTCTAGATAACCAGATCACTATATTCAGCGCACCGAAACTCTTATATATCCTATATACATTCTTAGTGGCCCTGTAGCAATACATAACAAGCTAAATGAAGACAGATTACATTCTGGATATCGAATTCGTCGACGCTAGGCAGTCGTCCTACAAAAATGATGTTGAGCAAACCTGTACATCTCCATGATATGTTTCCGGTCCGTGCTTTCTGGAAGCCTGTTTCGTGAAATCACTTGCGAAACACTGTAACCTGTTTCCAGATTTGGCGAAAGAACTTTAATTTTTGCCATTTTTACCCGGACAACCGAGTCGGAGCTCTTAGAGTTAACTAAATGGCACATCGTCATTACTTTTACATTCAAACAAAAGTTTTGGAAATCCACCCACCCAAAGAAAGATAAGTTATGAGTTGCACCGACAGAAAAACGGCATGGACGTTTGCACGGACGACCAACTATCCAGCGATCGAAAACACTTGTCTTCAACCGTACCATGCAGCGGGTCGTATGGTACGCAAAAAGAATTTTTCATGATTTTGCCAAATAAAGCCCTAAGCTGCATCGCCTAAAATCAAATTCAGTAATTTAGATATTTCAAAAAATCAATTGAAAATTAAAAATCTGTGTGTCCGAAAAAATTGCAAAGCTCAAAGGTCGACGGCTTATTTGATTATACACATTATATATCCTACAAAAAATTAAAAAGGCAGATTATTTAGTTGGCTTAAGTCTGCGTGTAAATACAACCTTACTGCAGTATGTGTTCAGCAACGTATCGTAAATTGGTTTATGTGAAATGTCAAGAAAAGAACGGAAATAGTTTTGAAAATGGATCTATTTTAGGTTTCCAAACAAATGTTAAGCTGAATCGGATTTTCGAGCCATTGGTGCAAGACAGTTATATAAACTAAAATTGACAGCTTGAACACACAATAAAATGTAAATAAAACCGCAAAAATTTCCTCAAAAGGGTATAGGAAAATATACTGTAAACAGTGTACCCTCCGACACCCTTAGATTAAGGGTTTCTAGCTTATCCCCAGTAAAATTTTGCAACTGCAATGTCAGAATATTATTCGCAGCGTCAAGATGTCCGGATATTCGGACACCCAGATTTTTTCCCTTTCACTAGCTTCTCTGCGCGGTTCCGTTAGGATATAAGATTTACACTATAACTTCCGCAGCATATGCCACCTCTGTCTTTCTGCGCTATAAAAACAAATACAATATGTTGAAATTCCTAGAGTAGTACATAGGCATTTCACCGACTGGAGCAATTCGTACATCTCAAGCGCTCGAACCTGTTACACTATCTGCTGCAGTTTGTTGTTAATATTACCATACACATCATATCACTGGTTTTGTGATAAAGTGAAAGATGGATCTGGGGTAATGTATTCACTAGTTTAAATTTTTTTATCTTGAATTGAATTTTTTCGAACCGAAAAGAAAATTTTCCACCCCAATGTCCTTATAGTACAGTACAGTGCCCATCACACCTTAGAACACCGTGCTAAATTGAAAAAAATAGAGCATTTTTCCACCCCAAATACCAATGACATGTATCCAGTACATTAAGCAAATAAATTCAAAGCAAAACAGTTGCCGTGAAGCATTTACCTCGGCATTTCAATATTAGTGTAAGAGCATTTCTCAGCGGCAAACCTGTGTCGCACAGCCAAGCACACTAAGCCGGTAAGGACATTTTACCTATCTTTATATTTCCTGTTACATTTTGTTTAGGGGGGTTTTTCCATGCCCGCAAAGGGCATTTTTTCCAGCTGGTATGTGTACTTCCCAAAAAATGATAAAAATTGTCAATATTGTTGGCTAGAACAGCCAAACTCCATTAAACTTTAAATTAAAAGAGCCATATTCATAGGTTCAAGTGTACGCGGTCAGTAAATAGCTACGTTGAATCGCAAAACGTTGACCGCGACCAATGAAACGTGACTTATTATCGCAAATCGTCAGCATGTACATAAGGTAAAATTGCTTAATCTATGCCCGAAAACCGCTTTCCAGACCGTGAACTTGATTGCTAATTTTCCCAACCAAAATTAAGTTAAGGGCTTCTCTTGAAATAGGAGCTGACAGTGAAATTAGGCCATGTGGAGGTCATTGTGGTGGCTACAAGAGCCAAAATCATAGTTATACCATCCAAAAAATATACTTGACCTTCCAGACCTAGCATCTGTCAACTAAACATCAATTTACCCATCAAAATTAATTTAAGGGCTTCAAATACTTGCTGACAGCAAAATTTGGTCAGTTTGGGAGTAAATTTGGGTATATTGGAGGCTAGTAGAGCCAAAATCATAGTTACACTATCCAAAAAATATATATTTGATGTTCCCCGAGCTAGTATCTGTCACCTAAACACCAATTTGCCTAGCCAAAGTTAATTTAAGTGCTTCAAACACGAGCTTGCGGCGAAATTTGAGCTACTGTGACGCCATTTGATTTAAAAATAGTGGTTTTTACCCTTCAAAAAACTTGTCATCCACGAATTTTAGGCTAGACATATGAATGTAGTGAAAAACATCGAGCTAGTAGTGCTCCTCAACTCAATTTTTTTGCCCCAAAATCGTATTATGATGTCAAAGCCAGTCAAAAATCATATGTTTGGGCGCAAAAAACTTCGAGTGTGCATCTGGTATATCGGAACTATTAAACCAATTATATAGATAGAACCACCAATCTACGTCAATATTCTCACCGATTTCTCAAACCGGAGAGCAAGAATAACAGCACGGCACATTCGTCAGATCCACGACAGAGTTGGCTTTCGAAATTGAGCCAGTTGCTGAGCAATGGCTTGCCAGGTCGAACGGAACGAAACGCATTTGCTTTGGCTGAAGTGAGAGGCACAGGACTGGACATGTTATATTGACGGAAACAGCTGCGAGTCATGGAGAAGAGTTTTAAACAGTTTTGTGGTTGGAGCGGTAACAACATAATTTGGGAGAGAGTTTCACCTATTGATAACACGGTTGGAATAGAAATATTGCCGAATGAATAGACATGACGCAGAGCTAGCTGGGCGGAGCTTAAGGTCGCGTTGTCGTAGTTGACGCTGGGTAGCCAGCAATGAAAGGGCGAGTGCAATCAAAGTTCACTAAACCGTTGAGCATTTTGTGTGCAAGTATAAGATCTGCTCGGAGTCTACATGTTTCCAGGCTTTGAATGCCGTGTCGCTGAAGTCGTACTTCATACAATTCGTTGCAGAGCGAAGGCACTAGCTTAGTTGCCCTTCGATGGACATTTTCCACAAGATCAATGTCTCTCTTGAAATAACACGACCAAGCGCAGCTGGCATATTCACGTTTCGAGCGGACCAGTGCGAAATACAGCGCGGTAAAGGTAGTTGTATCACATTATCGTAGAGTTTTCTTCATTTGACGCAGGACATCAGTGACTTCAGCAACTATGCGACCACAGTGGATGGATGGCTTATGGAATGTTGGGAATTGGTTGACGATGCACAAAATATTGATGACGGGGGTTGTGATAGCCAAAACATATGCAGGCAAATTTATCGATATTGAATTCGACGAGCCAGTTATTGCTACATGTTGTCAAAGAGTTCATGTCGTTTTGTAGATAGTCTATCGCCAAATCAGTCATAACGCGGGGAATTCGACGAATTATTTTGGAATCGTCCGCGAACAACCAAGCACCACTGCTGACAGAATCGATTAGATCATTTATATAGAAGAGAAACAGACGGGGCCAAGAACTGATCCTTACGGAACTCCAGACGTGACGCGGATCGAATCAGATCGTGTACTGTTCACAATAACGCAGTAGCTACGATAGTGTAGAAATGACCTTATACATTTTAACAGTGGATCACAAATGTCGTACGATTGGAGCTTGCAGAGTAGGCGATCTTGCGGTACCCTATCGAAGGCTTTGCTTAAATCAAGATAAATGACGTCAGCACAATCACCGCTGTCAATTATGCGCGTGAAACCGTCAAGATAATCCAACAGCTATGGTTCACAAGACCGACCCGGAACGAAACCAAACTGGCTATTGGTCCATAATTAATAACTTATTATCCATACCATGATCGACTAGGGCAGTTTTGGTGATTGTCTGCATTATTTTACAGGGACCGGAGATAAGGCTGATGGTACGGTAATTTCGTGTATCAAAGCGACTGCCCTGCTTTAGTATCGGAATAACAAGTGCAAGGAGGCAGCAGAAATGGCGACAACGGGACAGAGCGCCCGTGAAAAATTAGATTACTGATGCCGGGCCTGGCGACGCATTAACTTTGGAACGAGTAAATCGCTTATGAGATAGTTTCGACGTCAAACGATATAGTACTGACAGTTGCTGAAATACGTTGTGCGAATTCGGAACAATGTCCTGTATTGTCATCAACGACAACGGATAGGAAATGATTATTCAACTTTGTGGCTGTATCAAAATCGGAAACTGTATAGCTACCATCGTTGCACAGGATCGGACCAACGCGGTGTTTTATATTTTTGCAGGTATTTATATGACCATCACGATTTGTGGTCTACGCTGATATTCATTGCTAACTAACGCTCGTAGCACCAAATTGCATGGCCTGTTTCGCGGGCGACGAGACGACAGGCGTAGTGATAAAGGTCCCAGACAATATCCATTTGTATATGCGAGAAAACTCTGTATTTGTTGTTTTTCCGACGCATAGCTAGCTTAAGGTTCCCGGGAACCCAAGGTTTTGACTTTTGAAGTAGTTGAATGAGTAGAGGATTGCGTCAGTGGGCAGTCTTTGAATATTGACCAATGGGCATAGAAATAACCAGTGATGTCCGTGAACTTTTCGTCCAGTATGCATCGCATTTTGGGCCAATCGGAACAGAATAAATTATATTTGCGAGAATCAGAGACTGGCCGGGCCGATTGAATATAAACGAAAAGGGAAAACGGAGCATAAGGTGATTACTAAATCCCACGGCCTGGGGCTATCTCAACAGTGGGGACTATTTCGGTTTCACTGGTAAACACCAGATCGAGCACGGCATTATTGCGGGTTGCCTGAGTGACGTGCTGAACTAGCGTAGCGTCGTTAACATCGTCGATAAATGGATCACAGAAAACTGGCCAGGTCCCGCTAGACCAGTCGATTTCTCTGTAGTTAAAGTCATTAGTGAGTAGAATATGGGTAGAGGCATAGTTCGGGATGTTGGCAATGGCGGTGAAAAGGGTGTGGTTTTCTGCGTCACTATTTGAGTGGGACGTATATGCGGATAGTAGGAGCAGTTTATCGTTGCCTCGCAATAGTAACCAAGCGGTAACAATGTCGGCGTATCCGAAGGAATTGAAGTTCTCAACTGGTGTTGGAGTTAATCAGTCTGCGATTTCTGTCTGAGCTGTCATTAAGCTCTTTCGCTTTGTGACGAAGTGCATAGTATTGCTGACGATCGTTGTCATTCATTGAGCGTCGGATGAAGATCCCTTTTGTATCATCACAGTCTTTCGGCCGCCTCGCCTGTTGTAGGATAGATTTTATAACAGAAGACGACTGTAATCGAACTTTGAGGAGCCGTGGAGATGTTCGGTGTTCAACGCTGCCACTACGATTTCGCACTACTAGAGTTCCCAATAACGAAAAACTTCCGTAGTAGTAGCCGATGGGTCGAGAGGGCGTAGTAGGTTATTGACAGCGATGATATCGTCGCCGGCTTCTTTCATACCGGAAACAACGAGGCTGCGGCGATGCATTTCTTCGTCGCTCCCGTGTTGAGTAACGATGGCCTGCTTTAGGGCGATGTTGCGAGATACAACGTTAGTAAAGGTGGAAGAGTTAGTATTATTCGGCATTGATAGCAAGCGTCTCATTCGATGGACTCGATGATTCTACCTGGAAGCTCCAGGTCGTCAGTTTATTTACAGTGTTCGCTATTCAGTCAATTTTTGCCGCCAACATAGAAAGATCATCTCGTGAGTTGTCTTCATTGCATGATTTAGATGACTTGCGCGATTTAAGAAAGGAGGCGCAGTCCTTGCAGAGAACGACAATCTGATCAATGTTTGTAATTGTTGCGGCGGACGTCTCATTTAATCCACAACAGCTGAACTGCATCCATTACGAGCACCCACCACATTCGACACTGTTTGCAGTTGTGTCATTAATGGTTTGAGAGCAATCGATGCACTGAACATTTTGAGCTGGGGATACGTCGAGAGAACAGCGCGGTTGATTTGAACGATTCGATTGATCGATTACGCTTTGTTGCTGTGGTTGTCGTGCAGGCTGCGTTTTTTTGTTTTCGGATAATTATTGATTTGCGCAGAATTCGGAGCGGGTGTGGAATTACATTTGTTCGATGATGCCATTTGCAATGTATTGATATTTTAATATTATAAATATGCAAGCGTATTAAAGATACTTGCAGACATTACGATAAAGTTTCTTCGCTTATCTCGGGCAGGTTCCTGAAGTAATGAACCCAGCGACAATTACCACTGAATAAAATTGGGTTCTTCCTGGATTGACGTCGTCTTGCATTTCTATGATTATTATCGCAACCTGTGTTTTCGTTTCTTGTTGCTCGTCATGTCCAGCATTTCGATTCTGTTTTGCTATTTCCAATGATGTGTACGGTTGACCCAAACTGAAGAGACCAGTTTGGTGTTGAACTTGATTCGTTATGCTTGATGGTATATTATGTTAATCACGATGGGGAAACCAACGTTTTGTTGTTCTCAGTTGATTTTTCTTATGATATATCGTTTCGATTGTCAATTAAGAATCCAACGTGATGTTGATCTTGTACTTCTACCATCTCCAATAACACTTATGATATTTGGAATCATCTTCGTTATTACTATTGCCATTTTCGTCCGGTATGGTTATTACTGGCACTTGTTCTTCTTCTTGTAATCCAGAATTGGTTGCTAGTTACGCCAATGGAATTTGTGTCTTATTGTTGTTTCTTCCCCAACTTTGGCATAGTTCTTCGGCTCTTTTTGTCAGTTCCATGAGTCTCGATAAATTGCACTTGAATCTTTTGTTTTGCTGTTCTTGCGCAATTACGCTGGCGCTTCCATGCCTTTGTTCTCCATCAATGCATACAAATTACAAAAGAACAAAGATAAATACCACAATTATCAAAAACATCAGAGGCATTAGAAGAATACCAATTTGATACGTTTACAAATTACAATTACAAACATTGTTGAATGTATTTGTAAATGTAAACGTATCAAATTTGTATTCTTCCACCTAATGCCTGTGATGTTTCCGAAAATTGTAGTACTTGTCTTTGTTCTTGTATCGCATTTTGCGGTTTTGGCTTACATGGGCCGAATTCTCGAAGCTGTGAACATCTGCTCTAGTTCATCTGGCATCGTACCTTGGCTAAGTGACTTCGCTGTCGTTGTCTTAACTAGTGTCATATTTTGACTTGTTAATTTCTTTTTTGCCATTTTACTGACTTCCGGCGAGGTATTGCATAATTTTTCTACGTTGTCATTTCGGTGGTTTTTGGTTGGGTTCAACAAAGCGGCATCTCTGTTACGTACTTGAATTAAAAATTTAGATATAACAGCATAACGGTAATAAAACATATAGCCTCAACAAGACATATTTACTAAAATATATATAGTCTAATGTCAAAAATTGCCTTAATATATATGCAGAATCTGAAGGGATCGAAGCCCACTAAAATCTAATCACATGTGTCTGCGGAATAGACGGAATGAGTACAATTCGACATTGCGTAAAAGCTTTTTGAAGTTGCTTGAAATTCGCGATCCGATAAAAGGTTGGTTTTGGACATCTTCGGGAAGATGGTGCCACACATCAGAAACTCGAGCTGTGAAACTATGTTTCAATGCAATATGCGAGTAGGTGTATATAAATATAATTTAATTTGACTTATACCTTACTGAACAATTTTAGGTTAAAATGTATGGGATTGAAATTGAGAGTTATGTTACACCAAAATTTATTATTTTTAATACTCCTTTCTATATGGGAAATATATATGTTTATTATCTTGGTCACTATGTTTAATGTTTTTGTGAAATCTGGGGTTGGACTGCTATTATGACGGCTATTGTTACTTAAAGGACAGGGAATCGTCACCGAGGGTTCGTGTATGTGGCCAGTATTATGCCAGTGAGGACGCTGTCTGCGGCACGCATTACTTCCAAGCGCAACATCCAACTAACACAAGTGTTATTGATAATCACACTCGTAATAGTAGTTCATAACACGGTCCCAATAACCACATGGTCAAATGCTTTATTTCAAGCTAAAACAATATAGATCAAGCAGCAATTAAAACGATTAGCTACTTATTCCTTGTTTTTTGTTAAACCCTTGAAAATTATTCGTGTTTGAATATATATTTATTAATTATTAGGAATGTTTTGAGTCTTATAAGAACGCCTGATGGGGAACAATGCCTTAGCCACCCTCGAATTCGTTGACCTCCGATGGAAATGGCACGCTTTTATTTATTATTAAGTCATATTAATACAGGCGCCCGATGGAAAGCAAACCTTAATTATTTTAGTACAATACTATAGCTGTATTTTTATTCCAAGGGACGCCGATGGAAAAACCCTCACTTTGCAATATGGGATGTGCGCCCGATGGGGAACACGCTAATAGCGTTACACTGGAAGTCGTATGTGCCTGAGAGGTTTAAGCTGAATATGTCAGGGCCAAGAAGCCGTCAGCTCGATGGAAATATACCGAGAGTGTTGCCAACTAACCTACTCTCCACAGTTAGTAGGTGCCTTCAAACGGCTACGGGAAACGTAGTTGGTGTATAATTGGTGCGTTCCCCACACACGCCCACGGAAACTCAAGAACTCTTCCTCAAATTACTAAATACTCAAGTAACTCAGCACTCGGGTCTCCGGTGTCGATCTTACAGCTTGTTTAATATAATAACAATGATAAACAATTCTAAGACTAGTGTTCATATTTGATATATGGGGGTTATTTAAGTATAAAATCCCACGAGAATCAACCCTACTACGCCAAAATTTAGAGCGCAGAACGATTAATGCTCTCCATCCACCCGGCCTGTAAATTTCGAATTTGTTGAATAGACTGATCGAGAAGCACTTAGTTATCAGTATAGATTAGATTGACATAAATATCTTAGCGGCTTATTAGGCTTAGTTTATATAATTTAACAATAGCATATATGAAAAGAACCAAGTTGGGAAACACTAATTAAAAAATTCAATTTAAAGCGGCCTATACTTAGAAATTATGTGAAAGATCACAAATTCGAAACTTACAAGATTTCCCCGCTGTCATACAACCTAACCCCCTCATATCGTCAGTGACACTGTAATATGTTGAGGACATATATAAGGTTAATACCTTAGGAAAAAATCATAAATATAACCGTGAGAAATCATAAGGACTGAAAAAATGAATATACGTTAACTAAATACTTTCGTATTCGTTGGCTACTACATTTGTTGGCTTTACGTATGACAGCAAAGGAAACCTCCCCATCATAACAGCCATACACGTATATCACGATCATTATTTCTCGATGCCAAAAGCTACTTAATTTAAGTTTAGGCATTTACGTTCAACCATTAGTATCTGAATGAACGAAAAACTAATTAGTAGTAGAGAACGATGAGAATAAGTCTAGAGAAATACAGCTAAAATTGTTTCTACACGAGCATGGCATGCTACGCTATAAGAATTCTTTAAGGGGTCATTTACTAACAAAAAGGAAACAAAGTAACAGCAGCGTAATAACAACATCATAATAAGACATCTAGAATTTTCATGGGGAGCCGCCATTCATGAAGCTGGTTGATGCCGGGGCCCTCCGATTGGGATCACTCACCGATTGATATATTGTTATGCCTCGAATCACTAACAGTATTGTATATCATTCTATCCGGTACCCATAAATTCGCCCAAGATATTCACAATCACAACCTAAGATCACTGGTATTTTAAACAGGGCTTAGTAAGCAGCGGAATGAAATCAAGAAATAACTAAAGCTTCCCCAATTAAACACATAAATAATCTGCTAACTTCATGAAGTTAGAGCCGATCGCAATAGCCACTCGCTGTATTAATCCCTGGATAAATCTATCACTTCGCGACTTCTGTGTAAAAGCTCCTACACACAATAATAAAGACAAAATGTAAAACTAACGATTACGCCACAATCAAACTCAAAAAGAAGATTGTCTTAAGCTAAAGTTAATTCTGAAAATATTGCTAAATATACAAATTAGTACTAGTGTGTTATTAATAATTACTAGTATAATAATTATTGTTATTACTATTACTAGCATAATGTGGGGATGGCGCTACGAAACACAAAACGGTGGACACGCCTCTAGCTTGGTTAGCCCGGACCCTAGAAAAAAGTTCAAACTAAAAATTTAGTGTGATCGTAGGACCCAACAATCTACTTAGCTTAGATGATCTCATACAGTTGCCTATGACATAGTTCTATTTTTTATACTTACAAATGGCGAATGTTCAAAATACCTAGCTACGTAATTAACACGCCATGATCGTAAATGTATGTAAACAATATCTCGGAAGAACTACAACTATACGTGTCGGTGGTGGGAGGTGTATTGACCACATTTCATCACGAAATTACACTCCTGCCCCACACATATTTATAGAGTATCAGCGCAAGCCTAATATACTGGCCCTAAACCGAAAAGGCTGAGCCTCAAGCTCACCCAAACCATAATAGGCTGAGACTTAGAATAATAATTGAGCCTAAATTGCCAATTTAGGCGGATTGATAACTTCCGCTTTCAAAAAATTTCCGGTGCATTTCCTTTATTCCATTTTGCCTTTTGCCTATTTCCAAAACTCCCATTTTCCTAATATAAATATAATTTTGCAACTTTTTCGTTTTCTCTGGGAATTTAGGAAATATATTTTTTAATTTCCGAGAGAAGTTTTAACTACGTCTTTCCCAACTACAGTTTCCCAATTCCCGATTAAGCAATCTCGAAATGATTTGTAGTTTGCAGTGCTGTAGACGTAAAATAAATCGTTCCTTACGCAATACCGTGCTATGTAACAGCCTGGGATTTTCAATGTCTTCCAAACTGGTCGAAAATCAACCGCAAAATTACAATATTTTGCGGTACTGTCGACCAAAACCAAATCATTTTTACGCCATACCGTGCAATTCACAGCCCGCAATTCTTCCAAACTGATCGAAAATCAACCTCAAAAATTATAATTAGCATTGCATTGACCGCCTGGTAATGGAGCAGCGTGATTCAGGCACATGCACGTGTAATGCAGTATTTACCTTAAGATGTGTGCACATAGGGCCGGATTCTGTCACAGAGACAATTCCGGCTCGTGACAAAAAGGCACAGCCGCATCCGGCCTTTCATAAATAAAATAAATAGCTAAGCTATGCTAGTATGTTTGTGCGAGCAGGTGGCGATGTTTCAGAATTTGATAGAAGGGACGGACTACAGAAAAAACATTTATTATATTCAATTTACCAAATTGTGTAACATGCAAAATATTTAGCTCCAGGCCCAAAAACGGCAAGGTTAGTAGTAATTAAAGCAAAGCTCATAAATGCAAGTAAAATAAATACATAAATATGGATATTTTCAAATTTTTTGTTTAACCGCCTTTTACAAGCAATCTAGTAGCTATGTAAAACACGGTCTTTCATACATGGACATTTTATGCTATCGTTACTGGAAGGATTTTCCTATGTGACCACATGTATCACCAATTTCCATCTTTTCGCGATTTTCTCTTGTTGTCATAACCTCTAGCTTTTAGAGCCGATTCCGGCCCTTGTGACAAAATTTATCAGCCTCGCTTTATTATTAACTAATGGCTTGTTTACGTTAATTTGTGTGCGCCGTGGCCTAGCTATGTCTCAACAGTCTAATTTCACTTTTTGGGACAATCAAACCGGCTGATTATCTGTTTTGTCAGCATTTACTTAGCTGGTTGCGTTTGATAAGCTGGGCGCCATGGCGGACTGGACTGGATAAACAGATGAGTCCCGCGCTGGACAACTGCCAAAATTTATTTCCTGCACTGCACAACTGCCAAAATTTGAATTTCCCACGCAGGACAACTGCCAAAATTTGAATTTGTCGCGCTGGACAAGTGCCAAAATTTGAATTTCCCGCGCTGGACAACTGCCAAAATTTGAATTTGCCGCATTGGACAACTGCCAAAATTTGAATTTCCTGCGTTGGACAGCTGCTAAAATTTGAATTTTCCGCGCTGCACAGCTGCCAAAATTTGAATTTCCCGCGCTGGACAACTGCTAAAATTTGAATTTCCCGCGCTGGACCACTGCCAAAGTTTTAATTTCCCGCGCTGGACAACTGTAAAATTTGAATTTCCCGCACTGGACAACTGCCAAAATTTTAATTTACCGCGCTGTGTCAAAAATTTAAATTTGCAGCGTTGGATAGCTGCCAAAATTTGAATTTCCTGCAGCTAGACAGCTGCCAAAATTTGAATTTATAGCGTTGCACAGCTGCAAAAATATGAATTTGCCGCGTTGGACAACTGCCAAAATTTAAATTTACAGCATTGGACAGCTGACAAAATGTGCCCATAACATTTATACATTGAGATATCTACGACCGATATGCTATACTGTGTTTTTGGGCTATTAAGGACATATTATATAGTCAACGCTGACTGATAAAAAAATCCCTACAGTCCCGGCAGACTATCAGATATGTCCGTCGTCGTAGCTACGCTGTTACGCGGACATGCGGACACTCACCGCCCACTATTAGGACATAGCTAAGTCACGGCTCACACTAATTAACGTAAATGAGCCATAATATATTTGTAGGGTCTGGCTCAGCCCAAACAATGTCACACTGGCTAATTACGGCTAACCAAGCATGGCTTTAGAGCCGCGGCAGACTGTGACAAAATCCGACCCTGCCGCACACATAAAATAAACCATGCATAATGTTTGCGCTTGTAAAATAAACTGTTTACTTTCTGCTGTTATACTTTGTTATGTTCGTCATGTCCACCCGTCTTGTTGGGAATACGAAGAGTCGATTTCTTTGTATTTTGGCAGAGAACGATAAAGGGACGGTCCTTACGTAACTGACACATTTTACCAGAATGGCACAATCGCATCGAATGGTATGTTCGTATTTTTTCGGTGTTCTATGCTGTCTGCGTGTCAGGACGGATCTGGAGGCATCGGTTTGAAAATTTAAACCAACAATTGGTTTACTTTTTTTAAGATAGGCCTATAAAGACGCATTATGGCACACAATTGTATTTGTTCTAGTATTTTAACCCAAGGGGCAGAGTATAATCTGATTTCTGTGGTTATAATTTCTATTTATCGCTCGTTTACGTTAATTTGTGTGCGCCGTGATTTAGCTATGTCCTAACAGCGGACGGTGATTTGAGCATGTACGGGTAACATCGTAGCTACTAAAACGGACATATGCGACAGTCTGCCATGACTGTGTGGATTTTTATCAGTCAGCGCTGACTATGCAATATGTCCTTTAGCCCAATAAGACAGTATAGAAAATCGGTCGTACATGTATAAAAAATATCATCCTCAATGTATGAACGATGTATGGGGCAAATTTTGGCAACTGTCTACCGTATGAAATTCAAGTTTTGGCCCCTGTCCAATGCTGTAAATTTAAAGTTTGGCAGTTGTCTGGCGCGGAAAATTCAAATTTTGGTAACTGTACAACGCGGCAGATTCAAATTTTCTCAGCTGTCTAACGCTGTAAATTTAAATTTTGGCAATTGTTCAGCGCTAAAAATTCAAATATTTGCAGTTGTCCAGCAGGGCAGATTCAAATTGTTTTGCCTAGGTTAATCTTGCCTCATAAAGCATACAGGAAAGACTCCTCGCCTGACTATCTCGAGCTGAAATTCTATGGTGATTGAAACGCACTTTTGAACTACAAAGCTGCTTTGGCAGGGGCTGGGCTCTCGATCCAACGCTCCGTGCGTCTAGTGCTTGCGACCAGAATCGCGAAATATTTATGAGTCCTAGCTCAAATTCTCAAAGGACTTTTGTTTCCTGTTCTCGACTAGTTCCCCTACTGAGCGGACATATTTTGTGAAATGTGTAGCAAACACGCGTCGGGTAGTTTTACGCGTTTGCAGTAGCTATCTGAGGTTGGGCTAGAGTTGGGATCAAATGGTAGCGTTCGTCCCAAGTCCCAAAATTTAAGTGCCAAAGTGAACTTAACGCCTGGAACCATTTGCGACTAGGGTCTGAAAGTGGAATTTTAATACACAAAGAATAATCGTCACTGGAGCTTGCATCAAATTTCGAAACAATGACCATCGTGAGCTATTACTACCAACTGGGAACTGGAATGTTTTTAAATCCTTGGCGTGTGGTCTCACGCGGGGTAGCGACGGTAGGAGTCTGTCAACAGTTCGGAATGAACTCACTTTAGAATTAGCAGGCGTCGACGCACTGAATACAGCGTGACGCGCCGCGGCCTCCCGTATAAGCTCCAACGAAAGTGAACTTTAAAGTAAATTGAAATGAAAAGATAAGGAGCGAGTTTGCGATTTCGCTTCGGTAGTTGTTGCTCAAATGACTCCAGGTTTGTTGTAAGCTGCTAAATAACTCGAATCGTCCCTAGCTATATTGGCCTCAAAAGTTTACATGGTGAAATCGCCTTCGTAAGAGTAATAGAAGAGGATGCAGTCAGTTGCGACCCAAGTTGATAAGGGAAACAGAAAACTTAGGCACTGACACCGGAAAATGTAATGTTCCAACTAGTTTATATAGACTATCATTAACTCGGGCGTCCGTAACGGAGGCGGATACGTGTTTTAGGGTTGAGCATCGTCAACTCCAGTCCTGACCCTCACATGGACACAGCGAGATACGCCAGCGAGGCGAAACATCAATATTACCAGTGTTAGAGCTTACTGAATGTGCGCATATTTATAGAACATTAGCCTCAACATTGTTGCAAACATAGGCAGAAGTGCAGTGTCTCTAAGCAAAATAAAGCATCTACTCCATGAGTGTTCACAAGCGACACTATCATATGCATACGCAAACAACAGTATTTTCATCACGCTCCAAGTACCACCTACATCACTGAGAACGCTCCGAGTGGTTTGGTTGTCAAGTCCCAAGGATCAAGTTCTTGAGTTGACACCATTTAAGTGCTCCTAAAAGCTCAAAACCATTTGATTTCCTGGTTTCCCTTTCCCACAGGCATGTATAACAAAACATGGGCGAGTCAGTGACTAACATTCGAACACTTATTGAGTCGCGAGGAAACGAAGGAAAAGCACGTCAACCTTACTACCTGCAAGCAGGCTCAAAGACTTGATCCTTCCTCGGGAAATTTTCATACAACTATAGCTGCCAGCGCCGTCGCTTGGGCCAACATAGCAGCCAGGTGGTCGAATGCCCTGATGAATTCATCAGCTGCCTGCTAAGCTAACATGTTTCTTACGTCAAGTGTAGGTTCACCGGAGAGTTGGGAACACATAGGTCGCTCAGGCACTATAACTGGAATGCTGGTGCAGCTGGGATTTCTTTGGGTTAGAACTATATCTAGCAAAAAATGGCCCTGACATACACTTGCTGGCTAGTGAAAATGTCGCGAACAGTTGACAAAACAACCGGTATTATGGTTAAAACCAACTGGTAAACTAAATACTCCACATTAGTATTGAGCAATGGCCAGTACATATGTAGGTGGTCCAGCCGGCCACAGTCGTCCGTGAATATTTGCAACGAGCTGAAAAAACGCTCGGCCGGTAAACAGGCCAGGGAGAAAAACGACCCCCAGCGATCTGTTCGGTCGAAAAAAACGCCTAGTCAGCCGGTTTATAGAAGAGCCGGCGACTTTTACGGCTGGTATCCTACAGTACTGTGTATCTTTCCGAAATTTCGTGCTAATTTTATCCGCGGAATTTATTAATTCTCTGCCATGGTCCACGGTGGGCGAACCCACAAACGCCCCATCGCCGTAGGGACCACGCCTGATAGCTGAGCAGAGTACAGCCACGGGCCCAGTCTCCCTGACAGATACGAAAACTCTCTGAAAGGCGGCATATAAAATGTACTGCTTTTTTGATGAACTAAATGCCGACATTAACAACTTCGTCTTTTTCAACACCACATGTTACCTTTTCGACGGCGACGAAGTGATTCGGCATTTTTTTGCTAAGGACAGTTATCACCTGGCTCGCCAAGGTGCCCTAATTGTGGGGAACTGCATCAACGAATTGAATAGTTCAGTTGCCGAAGTTTACCGAATGGAGGACGAAGGCATGTAACTGACATGTATCGGTAAGAAAGAGAATTCTCATTCGCTACTTGCTTTTTCTATGGCTACGGTGAACTCAAGCATTACACCTATGACTCTTAATAAAGCATGAAAACAGTATCATGCAGCAGGAAGCTAGTACCCCCAACATCATACTAGAGACCCAAAGTATCTAGTATGAGGGGGATCTTAATTCGATTTGGCGGGGATGAGGACTTTTGATGGGGATGGGGTGGGGATGGAAATCGCATCCCCACGAGCACCATGACAATTTCCCAACTAACTAATGAGCAAAATAAGTATTAAATTGTTCTGTTCTACAGTGCAAGCTACACAACTATGAAATAACAAATTATTAATACCATATATGGGCAACTTCCGATGTATCATGGGGGATAAAAGGACACTTGGCGGGGAGGTCCTTTCCAGTGGATCAGCCCGTCGGCAAGGTCGTTAGGGGTGATAAATCTTTCAATTTTTTTGAGACTGAAAATGGGTCAAAATTTTCAACCTGTCATGAAGTGGTCTGAAGGTACCCCGTGAGAGTGTCAACCACTAAAGTAGATGAAAAAAGCTGCTTTTACCCTCCCACCTCCCGGAGGTGGATGGGGTGATGAGTCATGTGAGGGTTGAATGTATGTCTATAGGTGTGTAGGCATACATATGTATAGGTATACATGCCTTCTACACATACATATATATACATACACATATAACTTAAAGTAGGATTTTGGCTTGCTATACATAAACACTGTAATAAACAGACTTAATTTGATGTATACTGCTAGTTCAAACGTTTCGGCCGTACCACGGGCCTCATCAGGCGGCTGTAGGCTACCGCACCGTTTTGTTCTTCTTTGAGAAAATTACATATATAATAATACAGATGAAGTATAATATATACATACACATATACGCACATAAATATTAACATATGCAATATTTTATTTATTACCTTTTAGCATCATATTGATGCACCAATTGATATTTTCGTCGCCGTGCATGAACTGGGTGGTCTTAGACGAATGCCGTTATGACTACATTGCCTTCTGTTACCACACATAATATGCAGCCTGGTTCACCAGTCCATCCTCGATAACCAATGACTTTGTCGAATATTTTAAAGTATTCCATCCGGTTATCTTGCCGCTCGAAGTGATCATCGCCGCTGTACACCGTTTCGTAGATATATGCTTTGTAATTGTTGAAGAGACGTGAATTTCCACTGACAACGTGACCAGCATGACCAAGTACAAAGTGTTTACTGAAGTAGAGAAACATAGCTTGGATGAATGAAAGTATAAACTGATTTAATAAATTGAAATACACTAGTATATATAAACATTTCATCCCTGCCAAGGGAATCGTCAGATGGCTTTACACCGTATACACAGTATTGGCTACCATTATATTTTTTTCTTTTTACTTCAAATCAAACATATAACACAATTTAATAATATCATCATAATAATCAACATACAACACAGGGTATGACAATGATAATTCATACAGAGACTGTTTAAAAGTGTTTTCATTCTTCGTTATAAATTCCACCGCCTTGATAATTGCTGGTCGTCGTCATTGAACTCTGATCAAACTTTCTTCCTCTTTCGATCGCCCGTCGATGTAATCACCTGTAGCTTGACATTGACGTCGAAACTCATTCACCTGATTTTGCCAATAAGCAATTTCGTTTTGAAGATGAACGTTGCGCACGTATTGTTCCGTACGCTTCACAAATATTGATTCCAATGTATCGTTGACGAATGACATTATCCAAATCGTACGTTGCCAGATGTTTCATAAATCTTGCTCCCATATAATGGTTGGTGAACGTATATCCGCGATAACAATATACGTCCGTGTTGATAAGGTATCGATAACTTGCTAAACAAATGTTCAAATACGTCGAATAGATAAACCATCTGTGCGTTCCATTTAAGAGCTTTCGGTTGTTTGAGTCGAACGTTAAAATGTAGATTTGACGGTGTCCGGTTGATCCATTTAATATCGTAGCCTTTTGCCGAGTTCCATTTTTCGCTTGATCCATTTGTCCAATCGACGAAGCATTTCGTACTATTACACGTACTGGTTTTATTATTAATCTTTAAACTTAAAAATAATATAACCGTGTCGCCAACAATTGTTATAAGTAATACAGCATATAATGCAATAAAACGTTTTTATCCATACTTGATACAATTGTACTTTTAAACCTTTTAAGACATTTTATTCCAAAATACTTACCTGTTTGAGTTAATATATAGTTCAGAAGTAAACTCTTCCATTGTGAAAGTTACAATTGCCTTTTCAACTCTTCCGCAAAATCAATTGATAGTTTTACCTGTTCATCTGGTGGGTTTGAAAGATAATTGCAGCCACTACTATGATGTCTGCGCAAATCAATACAAAATATCTGATGCCCTGCACCTTGTCTAAAGCCAAATTCTGTTAATACAAAATTCTCTGTTCTTTAATGCGTTTAATGTATTATAAAATAACCTCATATCATTACCAGCTTTTCAGTGTAGAAATATATTGCATGGATATCTATCGTCGTTCATAAACACGGTAAAACTATTCATATCTGGTAAGCTAAATTTAAACAAATTTTACTTTGGTGCTACACCGTATGCCTCTTGAGTTATGCCCCCAATGTATATTCTACGTGGTAGTGCTCCTTCAAAAACCGTCCAATCCACATTCTGTAACCCTTTATTTACTGAAAGAGTTTGAATCTTATACCGTATACTGGGAAATTTAACCCCACTACTATTTAAAATTTTATCTTGGTATTCGAGAGCTTGTTTTGTTAGCCTTGCCTTGGGTATGTAAAGTTTAAAGTCATTTATCCGTACTAACAATTTATTGGTTGGTTCATGCAGCAATATCAGTGATGGCGACTTCGAGTAAATTTACACTCTAGTCTATTTTTCGGGGGTAGGTAGGTGGGTGTCAGATGTGCGTCTGTCATGATAGGAAAATAAAGTTCACATTTTTGTGACATTGCAGTCAGCGTATTTCTATAAACGGAACCCTCATTCTCTTGTAGATCATCAACCATGTACGTCTGATGTGGTTTGCAGAGACATCCCGCTAAATATTGCTTCCTTTGATCTTCACTCATATGTAGCATGTATAATACATATGTCATCCACGGGTAATGCTTTGGGTTGAATGTTATAGCTTCACCATTAATTTTCATTGCAACTGACGAGAATAGTGCATAACCAAACATATTGCATGGTGCAAACTTAAGGTTTGCGTCCTCAATCTCCTTACCATTACCTTTCAGTATTTGAAATTCAATATATGCAAATATTTCTGATACATCGACTAAATCAAAAGCACTTTCACCAATTTTAAAACGAAATGAATCATCCGTGTCGATTCTTGGTAACGTTGTTTCACATGCCACGTCCACCAGCTGTGTTGAGATTACTGATTGCTGAACGGGGTATTGATTTCCCTGCCAGTTAGGTTTTTCGACGCCCCATACGTTTGACATGTTTGATTTTCTTCTTCTTGTGATCCTTTTTAAGACTTTTGTTCTTTACATTTTTCTTAACGTTTTTGAGTAATACTGCACTTAATTGCTTTGATGAATTAAAGCATAAAGGTAGCGCCATTTGTAGCATGTATTTTATTTACATTAGTCCTTTTTAAGAACTAAACCACAATCGAATAACAATTTTTGCACCTTGAAAGAACTCTACGGGCTTGAATTCACAATCAACATCTTCAAAACCAAGCACTTTAAACAGACAATTATTCAAGTCTAACGAAATGGTATTTTTTGGTGCTGAAATTACATGTAACAATGGTTTGTAGCTGCCATTTACTAATCGCTCCTTTACAAAGGAACTCATAAAAAAGGTAGGTTTGTATCTTCCAAGATCCACACATTTATTTCCAGAGTACCTGCCGTGTTTTAAGTGTGCATTTTCAAACCCAAACAGCATCTGAATTTCGGGAAATAAATTTATGTCTGCGTTGTCTAGCAAATGTACACTAATCATATCACAACATGGATTAACTGTGAACTCAATGCTCGTACTGAACATGTTTAGGTATGATAGTAGATTATTAACTGTATAATATCACCGTTCAACCGTAAATTGTTTCCAAGATTTGTTTGAAAAGTACTCAATGGTACCTCCCTCTATGTTTACATATTTATCTGGTAGCTTTATGTCCAGTACTCTTACCTTGGTAGCGCAAAACGCTGTCGGAAACTCAACAACCAGTTCGCTCAAGTCACAGACAACTACAACTTCCATTATTGATGATAAGATTTTATTGATGCTTTTTAAGAAGATTATACAATGTATTACAAGATAGATAAAGATCGTTTACACATTCACAACCCGTTACTACTGCATTGCCATTACTGAAAATCAAAGCAACCCCTTCATTTAAGGTGTGTTTCATGCTATTATGCAATTCGGTTTCATACATTACTGTGTAATTATTTGTAAGTTGTTCATAAAGGTGTGTAAAATTGAGAGTAAACATATTTATAAGCAAACCAGCTACATTTACATCATGTTGTTCAAGTTTTGAAAAGACCAGATAGCCCTATTTTGTAAATTATTCTCTCGTCCTTTTAAAAATTTTATTTCCTTCAAATTCTCATCGAATACCAACTAATACAAGCTTTCCATTTGAAAATGTCAATATAGTTCCTCTACGTTTAAATTTCCAAATACCTCCTGTGAAATGTAGCATATCATAATCAAAGTGATCAATTTCACATGATAAGTACGTAAAGTCAACACTACATCCAATGTTCGTTGTTATTGTCGTATTAGTTATTTCGCTTCGTCTCGAATTTCCATCCAAAGTCCACCCAAAATGTTTGGTCCTTTCCACTACGAGACATCGCGGTTTGATCGATCGTAGATACTTTTGCCGATCCCCCAATACTGATCCCATTCTGACGCCTCCGCTATTAGTTCGTTTTCTGTACCAATCAGTGCCGCGCGTACATGAGGTAGCTGTTGCATCTTTGCACGTAATCCCACTTTCATTATCGAAGCAGCATTGCTGTTTGCAATCCACTTGTCTCCATTGAAGTTTTTGATCTGATGACCTAGCTTCTTCTGTTGTGACGGTTGGAACGTTGACATTATGGCCTTGTATGATTCCACGTCGTTGAAGTAGCGAGCTTTCTCGCTTTGGTACAACAGCTCGACACAATTGTATTTGAGTCCGTTGATCGTTATCCGTGCCACATTGAAGTTGCTGAAGCCACTCCATCCTGACCGAAATAATGCGAGTGGTGTGCCGTCCGTTGTCGTACAATATTTAGTATGATTCATAACGCTATTTAATACTAACGTAAAATGACACAATAAAACACGACTGATTTCAATTAAAGCAAAACTAAGACTGATTAGATTTGAGGAGTGCAAGACTTTATATATTAACTATCTCAACGCTGATTGGTTGATGTCTTTTTAAGAATATTGCGAAATATATGACGTTAAGAATATAGTCTTCTCTATTTAGTTTTATGTTCCACAGCTCTACTTTTTCTCCGCTCCCAAATGCTGATAGGGGTACACCAACGAGTAACGTCTAAAATTTGTCGGAGTCAAGAGGTCGAGGGGGTGAAAAATTTAGATCTGATATAAAGTACTTGACCAAATCAAATATGTTGGAACCAACACTTTTTTCGGGGAAATCACTTGCTTGTTATCATTCAACTTTAAATCTTTTATATTGTTTAAGATTAATTTAGCTTTATCTCGTCAATTTTTAGGAAACATAAGTGACAAGTCCGGTTTTTCTTTGCTTTGGTAAACATCTACTTCATTTCTAACGGGTACTTTATCTTTCAACCCACCATTTTTGATGACATCTAGCCAACTTACTGGCACCAGTGACATTTCACGTGCCATAATGTTTATTAAAGTATTTTATCAAATGTTTGACCACAGTAGGTTTAAGTAACTTTTTCTTTCTTGAAGCCGAAAGTCGTTTACTTGCAATGCTTTTGACAACTTTACGTTTTGTTTTCGTGTTTTGTAATAAGTTATATGCAATCTCCGCAAATGTGTGAATTAGAGATAGAGGTGCTACTTTGATGACAGCTGCCACAACTTTGGACGATGATCCACCAAGAGATTGTAACGTGGGTAAATTACGCTCAACGTTTCTAGACATAATGCTAATTATATTATAAAGAAATCATTTTTAAGAATATACAAACAACTGCTCATCCTCTGGGAATATATTCTGCCTCACCTTAGTACACTCTCTTTAGCTGGTTTCAAATCAAGAAACAAATATCCATACGATTCTCATGTTGCTTGCTCAAATGCGCTTGGTAGAAAATATGGTTTTGATGGCCACATTTGCCTACTCAACGTATGAATCATTGACTGATCTCGAAAGTTGGGGAACAAAACCATATGCTGAGCATTGCGGGTGATTGTTCGCATATACTTGCCTTCATGGTGCAAGTTTTGGGTTACAAATATCGTACTGAGTTTATTGTGACGCGTGCGAGAAAACGCTGCTGCAACCCTTTGTCGTTTGCTGCTTCGATCATAAGGTCGTCTAGTATACAGATTGTGTGCCCATCGCCAGAAGGAAACTCTATGAGTATGCCCTCGTAAAGCTCCAAGTTTGGTACTTCTTTCAACATTTTACTATAAATATCTTGAAATATACTATAAGAATACAAAATTTTGTTAACTGGTTGACCAAATAATCCGTGTTTCAACAATCGATAGATCCATCTAGTTTTTCCACTTCCGGTTTGACCACTTACTACACACGTGAACGGTAATTCCAAATTTAATAGTACGTTATCAGTATCACAATTTTGAACATCAATGTGAGAAACTGGTGGTAAATTTTGTGGTTGAGCTATACAAGTTTTCTTTTGTCTATGGAAATGCTGACGAGAAGTATAAGCACGATTGCAGCTGATACATACATGATCCATAATTATCAGAGATTATACATGATCAACCCTTTTTAAGAACTTTGTACCCCTATGTTGTACCGCTGTGTATCCATATTCTGCAAACATTTGCTGTATTTTGTACCCCTGTGGACCCTTATTGTGTACTCATAGCCGAGTTTTGCACCCATATTCTGTACCCCTATGTACCCCTTTCTCTTACGACTACGTTTATAACCATATTCTGTACCCCTGTGCACCCCTACTCTATAGCTCTACGGGTACGGTTTGTACCCCTATTCTGTACCCCTACGGGTACGGTTTGTGCCCCTATTCTGCACCATGTGTACCCTTATTCTGTACCCCTACAGATACGGTTTGTATGTCTCTGTACCCCAATTTCATAACCACATGTTGTCTTAATTTCTATCCCTGTACCCCTATTTTGTGCCACTGTACCCCTATTTTGTACCTGTATGTGTCTATGTATGTATATCCCTATGGGTACGCTTTGTACCCCTAGATAGGTCGCAAATCGCGTTCATGTACCAATAAATTCATTGACTTGGGGTACCCCAACCACTTGACTAGGTATTCTATCCCTTTTTTAGTCTTACGTTTACGTATCATTTTTTCAATTTTATATTTATCATCTGCAACATAAACTTTTTGAAGCTCCTGAGTATAAAACATACCTAAAATGGTTTCATTATTTGCATGAACAATTTCATGTACTGGAGGGTTCAATGGTAGCTGGTTATTGATTGTAAATACTTCACGCGACCAAAGCTGATTGAAGCCACGTTCCAACGGTAATAGTTCTTTACTGATGCGCACAACGTCTCCGAGTTGAAATTTGTAACGTACATCAATGCCTTCAGCTGGGAATAGGTTCTACCCTATATCATCCTCGTCAT
>JASANE010006653.1:0-18668 GCA_030248225.1 Trileptium ribeirensis
TATTGCTTACACGGATCCTGTAACCGCTCACTATCATGAAGTAAACAACAATTGTTGAATTAATTAAAAATCTGACGCATTTTTTAGTAAATAGGTATACCTTGGTCTTAGGTCTATAGGCGGAGGTGGCACCGTAAAGGGGGAGAGAGATTTTTAAATTTTTTGCAATTTTTGCACTACAGAAGACTGTCATTGTTAAAAAACAGTTTCTGCTTCGCTACGATACTATAATACTAAGATATTCATTCAGCTATTTTTTGGGCTCAAAATTTGATCTATGTGCGTCTATTGACTGCGACTTGAAAAAATATTATCATTGCCTATAAATAGGAATATATGTTTAAATATCAGCCAATTGCTGTATAAATTTACGCATAATTTACATATTTAAGTCAAAAAGTTTAATACAAATCGCAATTTTATAGAACAACTACAATAACAACAGCAAATATCCATTTAGCAACACATTCACTAATACCGTACCGCGGCAATTTTTTTCAATAACTTTGCGATGCGAAGCGGTGTCGAAAACGCATGCAAAGCCAATACACGCAATATCTAAAGTCCGACTCTAGTACCTTCACCCAATCATCTAGTGATTGTGGCAGTTAGGCATTGATCTTTTAGGCATAAATCCTTGTTGGTGTTGCAAAATTAAATCGCTTCATTTAAGCTAATCAGAAATTGTGCTGATAGCTATTGATTCCATCACCATGCTACAATCATAAAGCAAAGAGATGGATCAGTAGTTATTGAGGTTCCAAGGATTATCTTTCTTAACTTAACCTTTTCTAAACACTAGTGATATATGAAAGAATAATGTTAGCGTGTTAAAAGCTTAATGGCTTACCTTGTTCAGTTTGATTCCTGGACGAAGGGGACCTCCCCTGCTCCCGAGTGTCTTTAGTTTTATTCATGAATGAAAAGATATAGGTGTTCCTCACATATCAAGTTAGTTTTTGCCTTATGATTTTAAATCTTTGTTAAATTTTTATCATATTAACAAAATATCAGGATATGTGAAGTCTCACTCATAATACAAACGACCTTTACATATATATTTTATTTGAAATTTTCAAATTTTACACGTCAGCTCGATATAATTTTGTAAAACTTAACTGATATTTCTATTTTTTCAATGACATTATATAGTTATATAATTGGTAGATATTATGTATAGTATATTATATGTAGCAAAATTTATATTACAAAATATATATAATATATAACCAAGTATATAATAAATATCTATAAATAATGTGCCATTTTGCATTTGACAGTTTGCACTTTCCATATGCTGTAGTTATTGTAGTTGTTCTATAAAATTGCGATTATATTAAACTTTTGACTTGATATGTAGATTCTATCGTAAATTTATACAGCCAATTTGTATCCATGGCTGCCATATTTTGAACATATTGTCCTATTTATAGGCAATGATAATATTTTTTCAACTGAGTTTTCGCAGTCAATAGACGCACATCAGATCAAATTTTAGACCCAAAAATAGCTGAATGAATATCTTTAGTAATATTATGATTTGTCGTAGCGAAACAAAGCAGGAAACTGTTTTTAACAATGACAGTCTTCTGTCCGCATTGTTTGTTGTTTGAGAGTCGAGCGAAACTCACCATTTCAGCCACCAAACAGTAAACGAACCATCAAAGTATTAGTTCAAAAAATTTGATTATAGAAGACTTTTCTTCAACTACGTAGGAACTGTTTCAGATTCGACACAACTGTGTTATTGCAGCAAATAAGATAGGAACACAAATTCGTTCGTATTGTACCTCGTTTGAAGGTATAATGTGATATTTATATATAACTGTTGTAATGTGATGTGATTAGATTGTGTCAACATGGAAAAGTGGAGTAGCTTATCATAAAGAAACATGGATGGCTTATATTTTCTATTTCCATATCTACGGCTTGAAAATGAAACATTACAGGGTGTAAATGAAATGCTTTTTATACAGTTCTCAAGCCACCACCTAAAGTGTCAGCCCCCATAAACCGCCACAATAGACGTTTCGCCTAACTGTATAGACGTACGATCAGTAGAGGTGTCAAAACCCTACAGTTTATTATCAAATCGTAGCTGATGTATTAAATAAGTTAACTGATATATATTCATTATATAGTATTTATATTAAAATATCTGGAAATTTGTATTACAGTTTCCGTAAAAATATATGTATGTATACCATAAGCGTTGATAGGCGGTTACCCCCTAAGGGTCGGACCCCCTGCAACCACATATAGTCCCCGGAACTCTCCGCATCACCCCCCTCCCACCGAAAATTTTCAGCAAAAATTGGCAAAAATATCGTTAAAATTGACAAAAATTTGAATAAAATTGGCAAAAAATATGGGAAATTGCGAAAAATTTCCAAAATCTTATTCCCCTTTGCATACCCCACCTCGCCTATAGCATGAAGACCGTTAACCCTAAGATGAGGTATACCTATTTTTCTTAAAAAATAGTCAGAGTTTTAATTAATTCAACAAATTATTGTTGTTTACTTCATGATGATAACAGTTTACAGATCCGTGTATTTCGAACAAAATTTCGCTCTAATTGAAAAATTATAAGCGAGTTGTGACGCTTTAATATTTTAAAACCACAAGAATGAGTTAAAAAATGTTTCAAATCACGCTTGTTCGTCGACGATTGATTGTCTAAAAATTATACTTTAAAAAGTCTGAACAGTGTTCACACGCTCAAATCCATCAAAAATCCTGTCAAATTTTGTATATCGAAACATTGGGTTTTCATTTTGATCAAAGAAATTTTTTCCTTTAACAATGTGAATTTCTTAACGCAACTTAATGATATTTCAATTTTTTTATTATTTTTATCTCAGCTTTTAAGCGTATAATGCAATAGATTAATATCCATTTGAGATAAAATTAAAAATCTCAAAATTTCACTTTAAATTTGGGGAAATGATTGATAAAACAACGTATTTTAAATTTTTGATTGCTAACAATTGGAAAACACTGTTGCTGTTATTTGATGTATAAAAATATTGTAGGTACCAAATGACCTCATAATACGCATAGTAACGCCCGAAATATGTTTTATTTCAGACAGCTGTTTTGCAGGTTTCACAGAATAATGAGTGCAAAAAGTGGGCACTTTTGTTTCTAACAACCGTCTGCAAGAAACTAAAATCTCCAATGGGCTGCTATATGATATTTTAAGTTCTTGCAAACGGCTGCTAGAGATATTTGTCTCTAATGACTGCTTTTTAGATATTTAAATCTCTAACAGAGAGCTGTAAGAGATTTTAGTCTTACATAGAAAACCAATAAATACAGAAATCTCTAACAGCTAGCTGTTAGCGACTAAAATCTATTGCAGCTAGCCATAACAGATTACTGTCTCTAATGGCTAGCTGTTAGAAACTTTTGTCTCTTACAGCCAGTTATATAATACAAAAGTCTCTAATAGCTATCCATTAGAATTTCAAATATTTATCGGATGGCTGTAAGAGATTTTTGTATGTTACAGCTGACCAATATCAAAGTGGAGGGGGCAACAATACCGTAAGTAACATAGGTACATACGACATGGGTATGTAACTCTGCTACACTTAACTTATTTTTTAATTTTCCTTATCGGGACAAACGTTTCTGATGTACTAAGACCACAAAAACAGCAATATCTTTCTTTGCTTTTTAACAGCAACGTTAAAATATTTATTAAAACATCATCGTGCTGCGTCTGCAAGTTCGTTGAAGCTGCTTGCTATAAAAACAACTGTTACGTTCACCGGTTTGTTACAGTGGAAGCTATTTAACAGTTGAAGCAGGCCCGCAACTGAGTAAATATTTGGTGAAAAGCATTTATTTAATTACACAGCTACTATTCCCAGACAGCGAAACGATCTAGAAAAACTTTGCCAATGATTTAGATGTTTCACTAGTATGGGATATAACATGAAATACTACGGTCTGCTTAAGAAGATTACGTATAAAGGTCACCGGTCACCGAATTTTTTCGCGAAGCTGATGGTAACTTCATATCGAACAATCACTATTGTTGTGTCGCTGGAAAAGCACATTGAGACTTTTTTAAACGCTACACCTTCAGTCCGACAGATAGTAATGAGTGGGGCTGGGAGGATGAATACGCAGCTGCCACTATGGCGTTGTACCAAGCCTGCATGAGGGGGGCACCAATATCACACTGGAGGGGCATCAATAACACAGCTCGGTTCGATATGCCGTATGTAACAAAATTTTTCGGGTAGATGGGCGCATTATTTTGGGAATCAGCAATAACGGCTAGCCGTTACATATTTTTGTCTCTAATGGATAGCTGTTAGAAACTTTTGTCTCTTACAGCCAGCTGTGACATACAAATATCTCTTACAGCCAACCATTAAATATTTTAAATTCTAATGGATAGCTATTAGAGACTTTTGTATTACATAACTGGCTGTAAGAGACAAAAGTTTCTAACAGCTAGCCATTAGAGACAGTAATCTGTATGGCTAGTTCCAAGAGATTTTAGTCTCTAACAGCTAGCTGTTAGAGATTTCTGTATTTATTGGTTTTCTATATAAGACTAAAATCTCTTACAGCTATCTGTTAGAGATTTAAATATCTAACAAGAAGTCATTAGAGACAAATATCTCTAGCAACCGTTTGCAAGAACCTAAAATATTGTATCGCCGTACACTAGAGATTTTAGTTTCTTGTAGACGGCTAATAGAGACAAAAGTGCCCACCTTTTGCACTCATTATTCTGTGAAACCTGCATAAGACTAAAGGCCTAGGCTTAGTATATCGAGAAAGGCATATCACGTATTTCATTTACGCCCCTAAAGGTTACATTGGCCAAAGATATGATTGAGAAAAATACAGAAACAAAACTTGTTTATCATCATTTCGTCATTGTAAAACTCACAGTTGTGTCCTTCCTATAAGCTGGTTTTCGTGTATATATATCTACTACGAAAACTAATACAATATTTATGTAGATTCTACGAAACCAAATAGCATGATCTCTAGGTTTACAATAACTCAAATACTTTACAGTATTGATATGTTATTATATTCACAATTTAGTTACGTCAAGCTTTACAAAATTTTAATAGTATATACTCTAATTATTGTTTTACACTAAGAAATGAAACAATTTAATGTTTTCGACACTGATTTGAGCGATCAATCATATCAACGTCAACCAAACGTGGTGGTATCAGCTTCTCCAATAATCACCAACGATTGCTGTCCATGGCTATTCGCTATCCCAAAATTCGACTTACCACCACCTCCAGCACCGTGTTCAACAGCCATATTCGCTGCCGGCGCCGCTGACAAGTTCCGCATTTTGTTTCCTCAAACCCAAGAACGCCTTGATGCATTCGATGAGAAGATACTGCTTCAAGTATGCTCTGATGATGATAATTTGTGGCAAGAAGCTAGTCGCTTGACAATGTTTTCGAACAATGATCATCCGAGTAGCAGCAATGAAACCGACGTTAGCTTTACAGAATTTAGCTGGTCGAATCCATTCTACAAGGCATCACCACCGCTACCGTCAGCTGGAAATCAGGCATCGAGTGAGACTGTAATAGGACGCAGCAAATCCACGACCCATCCAAATCATATCAACGATAATCAATATCGGCCAATGGTGATCATCGCCAACAGTCCGTATTTGATATTTGGTTTGACAGCATTGGTTGCGTTCGTGATTTTCGGTGGGCTTGCATCGGCGGTGCTCGTTTATTATTACAGGTAATTTTACATTTATTTTTTGAACTGACTGCAAGCCTGAAGGGTGTAAAATGAGGTGCAAGTCCATTGTTATTGCAGGCTTGTGGGCGTGTAAGAATTTTTATGGATTTTGATACTCACAAAAATTAAAGGCTTGGACACCGCTTGCTGCGGCGGTTGTACCCATAGCTCATAGATTTTGACAGGCCCGCCAAACAAACTCACTGTAAACGACTCGGTACCAACGTCAATGAGCGTCACTCATTTTCTTTGGCCACAAAGTTAATAGTGAATTTTTTTATCAACGACTCAGTGCCAACGTCAATGAGCGTCACTCATTTTCTTTGGCCACAAAATTAATAATGAATTTTTTTATCAACGACTCGGTGCCAACGTCAATGAGCGTCACTCATTTTCTTTGGCCACAAAATTTATAATAGTGAATTTTTTATCAACGACTCGGTGCCAAGGTCAATGAGCGTCACTCATTTTCTTTGGCCACAAAATTAATAATGAATTTTTTTATCAACGACTCGGTGCCAACGTCAATGAGAGTCACTCATTTTTTTGGACACAAAATTAATAGTGAATTTTTATCAACGACTCGGTGCCAAGGTCAACGAGCGTTACTTATTTTCTTTGGCCACAAAATTAATAATGAATTTCTTATCAACGACTCGGTGACAACGTCAATGAGCGTCACTCATTTTCTTTGGCCACAAAATTAATAGTGATTTTTTTATCAATGACTCGGTGCCAAGGTCAATGATCGTCACTCATTTTCTTTGGCCACAAAATTAATAGTGAATTTTTTTATCAACGACTCAGTGCCAACATCAGGGCTGAGAAGCCTCAAGAGGTCGGGTTACCCGCCAGGGGGATTGGTGTTGGTCCATAGGGTTCTGAGCCTTGGATAATCCTTTCGTCCCTATGAGCGTATACAGATATTAAATATCCAAAATTTTAAACAAATCAGGATCGATATAACACAGGGTGTACCACGACATCTGGACCCCTTCATTGTTATGCATCAGTTATTCGTCCATAATCCAAGGCTGACCGCAACGGTTTCAACTAAATGGGAATGCCAGTGAATCGTCGCACAAGGTTTCCTGTCTGTGATTGTAACTAGGCGACAATGCGAGACTGGAAGTGAATTTAGATTGAGCACAAAATAATATGAATATGCATGTTTAACACTTTCAAGCATGAATTATTGGATATTTTAGTACAACGTTGACCAAACCTTTGCCGCGACAGCGGATCGAACCTTATCATTTCGGTAAGAGTCTTGTACCTTAGTCACTGCGTTAGTTAGGATATATTTGCTCAGCTTCTTAAGGAACCTTGCAAACCGAGAGAACAACAATACACGTGATACGACAAACGCAGTATGCGTATCGCGTCGCACCTTACACTGTCACACACGTATGACCCAATGCGGGAGTGGGTTAAGCATTAACAGAACAGTCAGTGGAGCCAATACCAACTTCTTACCCCAGGGGAGGGACCCTCGGGCTTCCAGGGGCCTCATCTAGAATAGGCGGACGGCAATTATTATTGGGAATGCTTTCTTAACCAGAAATTTCTAAAACAAATCCAAGTACCAAATATTTAAGTGAATCGTTTACCTGAATCACCGAACTACTTAAATTCTGGAACAATATTTTTACATGCTGACTGTGTGTAATAATAAACGCTATCTACACGCACAGCATTGAGAAACAGTGTGATTGCGGGGCGAGTTTGCCCTGACTGACACGCAGCAAAGTTTTTAATTGAGCTTCCCTAGGTCTCTTTAAAGTCTCAGAGTAAGAAAAAAACTGGGAGCGGTCACTTTTATTACAAAATTCTGGCACTTTTAGCGCTTACAGCCCACCGCGATATTCTTCATGAGCTTTAAAACATTAAAACCAAGCGTTTTTAGCTGACTAAACCACGGGACAATCATATGGTTTGCCTATCAACAAGCAAGAGACTTACTTTGTAACAAAAACTTTCGGGGTATTTTTTCAACACTGGCTTATAGTTACACATACCAGCTCTATCTGACAAAAATACTTAACAATAAATGCTCTTTAATCTATGTCATTTTTAGGGCTTCCCATTTCCCGGCAAAAATATTTATTTCTCATATTCCAAAATTTCTCAAGAGACATAGGAAGGTTATAATATTTCTCGAACAATTTTACTAACATTTGGGAAAAGAAAAACTGGAAAATTTACCATGAATCTTTCGGAAATTTTCTAGTTTACCACAAATATAACGGAAAATTTGGTACATTTTGGGAAAAGAGAAATCCCCACAGCCAGAAAAAAATGCAGAAACTAAGAAAAACTTGATTTCACATTTTCGGGTATTTTTTTGGTTCTTTGCTTTCCTGTCTCCCAAAATTACTCAGTTTGACTTATTTCTCAAGTTTTCCTAACGATAATCTCCCAAAATGTCGTTTGCCAAAATTTTCTTGTAAATAGCCAGGGAAGTAATAACAATAAAAAACTGTTTGTGTGTCTATTTTGATGGGTGTATAATCCGTAAAACTAAGTTTTGTCAACGGGAAACGGGAAGCACCCGCAATAACCATGAGCCCAGCTCAACTCAATAGACATTATTACACTGGTGCCCCATACATACTGTGGGCGGTTGGCACAACGTTTTTTATTGGATTCAAAAAGCATTTTGATATTACCCCAAAATCCTGATCACGAATAGAACAGTGACAAAATTCCCAAAATGGAGGAATTTTTGTTCGCCCGTATCATCTGTGGCTTGGTAATGGTTTAGTTTTAGTTAAGTAAATGTTTGTTTATGAGTTCCTGCATATACTACTTGGATAGATGGGTGTTTTCGATATACACACAGTCGCTTGAACGTACCAGGTACTGGAACCGCCAGTACCTGGTACCAAACAGACTATGATAGATTTCGAAAAAAGCAACAGTAGGCTTCTTTTCCGCACGTATCAACCACAGAATCCCGTATTTCTTTCTCCTATTCTCTTATCTCTTATTAAGCAAAAATACGGAAACATTTTAAATTTATAGATTAAAACTATTAATACAATTTACATTTTTAATACAAAGTTTCACCGAGTCATTTGAGGACGTGTAATTTTGAATTAAAACAGAATTTTGGTAACAACGCAAAATTGAAATTTGAAATAATTATATACTTAGAACTTCTGCTTTTTCAACACTTTAGTTGAATAATAATAGTAATTTAGTAATAGTAGAGAGAGCATAATGCAATACAAAGACCACCAAAGGAGCTGCTAGAGCTTTAAAGGTCAGCGCTGAGGCATTTGCTGCTTTTGGCAGCTGGTATAATTATGTTTTTGTTTTAGAAAAGGAACTTTTAAGAGCAAACTGTAGCTTTTTAAGACACACTCCGCTCGGTTCTTACAAGCAGGACCTAGGCTCTGGCTTGGCTCTTCACACATCATGACCGGATCAGGTTTAGAAGAGTCTACCCGAGCCAATAACCTTAATTCTCACCTATATATTGAAATTATAATTTTTTCAAGTACCACAATATTTGCAACGATTAATTTTATGAGTCACTTATTTATTTTATCAACTAATAATTCAGAAGAAACAGATCTGATAAGAAAACAAATCCAACAAACAAAACATTGATCACGCCAAAGAAATCCTGCCAAGTGATCACTCCTTCGACGGCGAAAATTCCTGTGGACACAGTTGTCACCGACAAAGAGGTGAGCGCGCCATCGGCAGAACATTGCTATAACAGAAATTTGTATGTGTTTTGTATAAGTATTGTTAAATTTAATTATTACCAGCTACCGTCGGGCCTTTAGCGCAGTTTGAGGAAATTTATAAATTTTACATTAACATTTAATTCATCCTGAATTAAATTGCGTTTCGAGTATTGATAATCAATTATTGGTCGTCGCCATGTATCGAACTGGGAACACTCGGATGAATGTCGCGTTTATTAACCATTCAGCTATTTTGGAGCTGATGCTCAGAATCCTCTTTACAGCCATCAAACTAAAATTAGTGAAGCAGTTTAGAGAGGGCATCAGTAAATGTATACTGAGACAAGCGCCAATGATTTTGAGTACTGTTTTATGGTAACTAAATGTTTCATCTACAAAATACATTCCCGAAAGGAACTTCAATATTCAGCGGGCATAATTTTGGTATGATCGAATTCGAACCAAAACCAAACTTATACTATTTACTTTGTACTTATACTATATAGTTGTTTTGGATACTTGTTTGCACAAAATCTAAAAATTTGGAGTAAGAAATAAACCTTCGAAGACGGCGTGATTAGAGGGATCAATGCAATGAAGTGAAAGTTCCACAAGGGTCTCTGAAGAAATGTTCTGACTGATACCAAATTTGTGGTGACCGAGCGCAGCGAGGGTGACCGATTTTTTTTTGCTGAAGGGAGTGGCCTCCCAACTTTGCTAACTAATTAACAAATTATGCATGTGAAATTTTATTATAATTTTAGAAATCCCGGAATAGTTTTTTAATTCGTTTTGAACTGGGTCGGTAGCCTAAGAATTGTTATGCAAAGGAAGAATTCGGGACTATTGGAACGGTTGCAACCAGATAACTTCAGTGGTCATATATGCCAATCATTTTTGCAGAAATAATATGCAAATTGGCTTTACTTCAGCCATGTACAATCCGTATTTAAAGTTAATACTAGACGCTTCACCCGAACCGTTGGGTTTATACAATTTTGGGGTCATATGTTCAATCTGAAGCCTGTTTCTATGTGATCTATATTTCCATAGTTGCCCTCGTTAATATATGTGAACCTACATAGTCTCGACTATGGCATATAAAATTCATGGTTTATTAATTCACACCGATAGGATAAAGGACATGACAATGACTTAATCGACTGTTTTTACTGCCGCTTTAGTCCTATAATGAATTTATATGTCAGGAACATCATTCATTTGCTTGCAACAAAAATGGCTCCAAATGTAAACATTAAGGAAGCGGTGGGAGTTTAACTGGTGTGCTTGTAGGACGGGACAGCGCGCTAAACCACCCGGCCACACAGCAATCAACGGACCAACGTGACAGAAATAAAAGACATAATGCTAGATTCACGTTATAATGTCCCCACCACTTGGAACTTATGTACCCCACACAGTGGCAGGCACACCCTAGACTACAGGGTGTCTTAGACACCCCTGTGTTTTTAAATAAAGTTTCAAATAAATTTCAAACAAAGCTAGCTAATAGTTTGGCTTATTTCAGACGGTGTCAATGAACCGTCGTTGCTTTTTCGTTTTGCTGAGGGTTTCCGCCACCCCGTGGGGTCATTATACATAGGGCCTACAGGATACCCTAGAAACACCGCATTGGCAAGCGTAAAACACCGAAATACTACATAGCCAAAATGAGGTATCTAGGGGTGTGCCCGACACCCTCATATTTTGTGATATGGTGTGGGTGTCACTGTCGCCGTCTTTACGGTATAGTCTAAAGTAAGGGGACAAAAGTTCCAACTGTTGGGGACATTATAACGGGAATCCCGCACAAGGCTAGCTACCCTTATTTCGCGGTTAGAGTCTGGAAAATGAATACAAAACTACACTTTTGAAAAGACGATTTGAATCACCCTTTATATGCTAGTTCATGCGCTTTTCTAGTTTGATCAGTCACTGAAAAACCATAAAGATTGATGTAGCAGTTGTTTAGTTTACTCAAAGATTACATACGCTAGGCCTAAGACTAAGTCAGGGGGCTGCCACCCCGGAGCCCCACCCATACTCTAGACTGTTCCGTTTTCTAGGTTATTTAGGCCGTTCAAACGACATTCACTTTATATAAAGTAGTTACACAAATTTATTTTTATTTTTTAGCGTATACCACTCACATCTCAATACGGCAATCACTACGGGTTGAGCTACAATAACTATAATAGCATTCGACAACATCCTAACTCGTGCAATCGTTATAGCTCGTCATACGATATCGCTTCACCATTTCGCACAATGAACTGTTCACAGTATCTGCCAAGAATATTATGCAAAAGCTGCAGGAATACATCGTACGATCTGCGCAGTACTGCTCCACACTTAATATATCATCGCTATTATTATCATAAATGCTTTGAGTCATCATCCTCAGCAGTACTAGCTCAGCCCGGCCGTGAGGCTAATACAACAATTATGGTTCAAGAATCACAAAATCCTATTCCAACCTACGAAGAAATCGATCCACAACTATATTACCGTGATCCTTTCAAACGAAACCAGCTATGCCCTAACAATAATTCTAGTCACGCTACAATAAGATATTCTAGATCACTTTATAAGTGGTCGCTGAATGATGCCCAGTGGATAGACCCGGTCACAGTTTCCGGAGCGTCTAATTTCGGCTCTGTGACGGCCAGACCCTTGGGGTCGCCTGAAAACAGAAAAACATCAGAAGTATGGAATTTTTGCACTACTAAAAATGTCGGCAATAGCATTCGAAGATTCAGTATCGCGGGATCAGCAAACGATAACACAGATGACAGCCAACAAAGAACGGCTGTGTATACAAAACCGGAATCTAACGAGAATTTTATCCAAACAAATCGGTTTATTAACAAATGTAATTATTACAATTACTGTCCGAAGCATCGTCAAAATCAGGTCAATCTGAACCGTGATCATTCCACAACGCAGCACAGCTACAACCTCAACCGCAGTCAACAACAAGATTCGCTCAGTTTCAATCGTCAAATGCAACAATTCAACAATGAAATCTTAGATTCGTCAGCACCAGAAGATCAAACGGTACTACAACAGCTGCGTGCTCCGGACAGCAATCTTCCAGCGAACTGCTGTGACAATATTAATGCTCCGTTATTAAAATCCAGGCGCCAAAGACCCAATTCGCTCAATCTTATAAGCATAACCCACTAACAATAATTTATTATAAATAGGCCGTTTTAAGATTTTTAGTTGACTATTAACATTTATTATGCGGCGTTCACGTTATAATGTCCCCAACGTTTGGAACCTATGTACCCCACACTGTGTCAGACACACTGTTGACAACAGGGTGTCTTAGACACCCCATGTTTTTAATAAATTTTTTCAACGGTAGCTAGTTACGCGTATTACCGCTTACCGACAGTGTCAGGCACACCGTGTCTTCTGGCAGTTTTATTGACAGTGTTCGGAATTATTTGAGCAATGTTCATATGGGCTAGATACAAATATCGAGAATTTAGGAAAAACTCCACAGAACACTTGACTAATACACCGTATTAGCTACAGACGGTGTCCGTTATAGTTAATTCGCGCCAAATCGGTAGCTAAGGGTGTGTACGACACTGTCTAGAAAAAATGTAGTAGCTAAGGGTGTGTCGTAAACCCTCGGCATTTGATATATAGTATGGGTTTCACCCTGACTGTCTATACAGTAGGGTCGCGACTACAGGTGGTCAAAAGTTCCAAACAGCGGGGAAATTATAACGTGAACGCCGCATTAGGTAGATATAGGCAGTATCGCTACCAGGGTGTATATATGGGCCGTATGTATGCTACCCGAGCCAACAAAAATGCCTCGTCAGCACCAGAAGATCAAACGGTACAACAACAGCTGTGTGCTCTGGACAGGAACTTTTCTCTGAGCTGCTGTGACAATAACGGTCCGTTACTAAAATCCAGACGCCAAAGATCGAATAGGCTCAATCTTATAATTATAACACCACTAATTATACATAGGCCGTTTTAAGATTTAGTTGACTATTAACATTAGATATATCAGGTAGGCATATGCATTGGGTAGTAATTCACTACCAGAGTACCCGAGCCGACGAAAATACCCGGTTATTTATTTAGCTACCCAAGTACCCGAGCTAACTTTGGCCAAAGTAACCCTGAGGGGCGGAAATAAAATGCAGACCATGCCGTTATCGATATACTAAGCCTTAGTCTTAGCCTAAGATAAGGTCTTTTATATATATGAGACATACACTAAGCCTAAGTCGGCGGGCTGCCACCCGCTGCTCTAAGCTGTTCTTTTTTCTAACGTTATAACGTACCACCCGCCCCTCAGGTACTTAGATCCTAAGTTTAATAGTTCTAGCTAGCAGCAGTATCTACGCTAACATTTCTGTATCTACACAGTTTATTGTGCACCCAATATTGTAAATAAAATTTGTAGGTTACGATGACGTCGTGCTAGCAGAAACTTGTTTCCTCAGACCTACCGTACAATACTGCTTGACCACATGCACATGGTCATAGAATGCCCCATTTACCTTATAATGTGTGCAGCTAGGGCCGAATTCTATCGCATAACCAAATCCGGCCTGTGGCAAAATGGCGTAGTCAAACCTCTTCATAAATAAAATAAATAGCTAATCTATGGTAGTGTGTTTGTATGACCTGGAAGCCGCTATGTCTCAGGGTTTGATAGCCGGTACTTACTACTGAAAAAATATATATTACGCTCAGTTTAGCCGATTGTGTTACAGGGAAAATATTTAGCTCTAGAAAATATAAGGCAAGATTCGTAGTTAAAGTCAAATGCATAAATTCAGCTAAAATAAATACGTAAATACAGCTATTTTCAAAATTTTTGTTTAGACGCCTTTTACAAGCCATGCAGTAGCTATGTAAAACACGCTCTTTCATATATGAAAATTATACTAACGTAACTCTAAGGATGTTTTAGGAATATATGACCATATGTATCATGAATTTCCATTTTTTTAAGATTTTCTATTGTCGTTATATATTTCTGGATTTTAGAGCCGATTCCGGTCCTTGTGACAATTTCTTAGCATCGCTTTACTATTAGCTAATATATTTGTAGGTCTGGTTCGGCCAAAAAATGTCACACTGGCTAATCGCGGCTAGCCAGCTTGGCTTTTGAGCCGCGACAGACTGTGACAAAATCCGGCCTGCCACACACATCTTAAGCTAAATGGTGCAGAACATGGTATAAAGAATCAGCTAAAGTCAAACGCGTCAAGGCGCAGACTGAGCGATACCACCATATGATAAAAAGAGTTTGGAAGCTCAAACGTTAAAGGTGGCAGTATATATAAATGTAGGTACTGGTTACCGGCGGTTGCATTTTTCACAACAGCTACACGAGTTCGAGATAAGATAGATTTGTTATTTCCTCGTGCAAACTTAGTTCAAAATTTCAGTTCCTTTCCTGTTTCACACGGGTCGTTTATCACAGAGCTCATATTAAATATATATTCATGCCACCTTAAAGGGGTATGTGGCATGAATATGTATTTAATATAACTATGATAAAAGGAACTGAAATTTGGAATTAAGTTTGCACGAGGAAATAACGAATCTATCTTATCTCGAACTCGTAGCTGTTGTGAAAAATGTTACAAACCGCGTCACCAGTACCTACATTTATATATACTGCCGCTAGACCTTTGAGCTTCCGAACTCTTTATAGATTGCTGGTGGTATCGCTCGGTGCGCCTTTTAACGCGTTTGACTTTAGCTGATTCTATTGCATGTTCTAGTTTTAGCTCATGTATGTGGCAGGCCGGATTTTGTCGCGGTATATTCGCGGCTCAAAGCCAAGCTCAATTCGCCCCGTATTGACGATTTTTCGCCGAAACTTCAGAACCTACAATGTATTAGCTAATGGTGAAGCGATGCTAAAAAATTGTCACAAGGACCAAAAATCGGCTCTAAAATCCAGAAATATGTAACGACGAATCAAAATTCTTAAAAAAATGGAAATTCCATCATGATACATATGGTCATATTAAAACAGCCCTTAAAGCGTATAATTTTCATATTATGACGTGTTTTACGTGGCTACTGCATGGTAAAAGGCATTCTAAACAAAAATTTTGAAAATAGCTGTATTTTGCGTATTTTATTTTAGCTGAATTTATGCATTTGTGCTCAAATCTTGCCTTATTGTTTTTCTAAAGCCGATATTTTCCCTGTAGCGCAATCGGCTAAACTGAGCGTAATATATATTTTTTTTTCGGTGGTAATCACTGTGAAACCCCTAAAAACGTAGCGGCTTCCGGGCCGTACAAACACACTACATAATTAGCTATTTATTTTTATTTATGAAGAGGTTTGATCTCGCCATTCACAGGTTTTGTTGTGCAATAAATCTCGGCCCTAATATGCACACATTAGATGAATGAGACAATTTCTATGACGACCGAGTTGTTATGCATATTGGTCAAGCCGTTATTTTGTACGGAGCCCGGCAAAAAAAAAAAACATTTCTGCTAGCACGATTTAAGTTAGTAGCTACAAATTTTATTTACAATAATTAGTCCATAGACTTTTGTCAATACAGAAATGTTAGCGTGATCCTGTTGCTAGCTAGAACTATTAAACTTAGGATCTAACTACCTGAGGGGCGGGTGAGCGCCTTCCTGATATTAGAGCAGCGGGTGACACACACAATTTCACTTATATATATTTAGTTTTATATAAAAGACCTTATCTTAGGCTAACGGAGCTAAGTCTGTGGATAACGGCATATTTATATTTGTTCACTAACTTCTTCGGCCAAAACATTGGGGTACTTGGTATAGCTAAATAATGGTACAGTACATAGGTATATCTACTATGGTAGTGAATTACTACCCAAATGCATATGCCTACCTGATATATTAATATTAATAGTAACTAAAAATGTGAAACGGCCTATGGTGAGTTAGTGGTGTTATAATTCTAGGAGTAGAGCTATTGGACATATCAACCGTAGACGGACCGTTATTGTCCCCACAGCAGCTCAGAGAAGGCTCCCTGCTCCAGAGCACCCGCGGCTGTAGTTTGTACCGTTTGATCTTCTGGTGCTGACAAACTGGCTCAAATTCACCGTACGGCCCGTCCCCTCGTAGCGATACTGCCTATATCTACCTAATGTCAGCATTTCACGTTCTAATTTTGCCGTGTTGGAAACTTGGCGCCTGGTCGCGACCCTACTGGCGTACAGGTGGAAAATTGGTGCCCTTGTATATCAAAAATGCGAGGGTTTACCGACACACCCCTCACTCTACATTTTTGTGAGCGTGTCGTACACGCCTTTAAGTATTGCGATTTTGGCGCGAATTATAACGGACACCGGGTACTGTAGCTAAATTGTGCAATATTGTAGTCAAAATGTTATATAAAAATTTTCCTAAATTCTCGATATAACCATATGAACATTGCTCAACACTTTTGTCAATAAAACTGCCAGAAAAAAAAAAAATCTGTGACACTGTAGTTAAGCGTAGGATTAGCGTAACTGCGTTTGAAAAAAGAGTTGCTAAAAAAACATCGTGTGAGGACGCCTGTTCTAAAAAACAGTGTGTCTAGACACGTGTGGGTTATCCAAACGTGTGACGTGAAACGCCGCATAATAAAATGCTAAAAAAAAAAATATATAAAAATTTTAAAAAATTATTGTTGCATGCCTACAGGTCTGAGACAATCATTCTTTTGGCGCCTGATTTTTAATAACGGAGCATCTCACAGCAGTTCGCTGGAAGGGTATTCCCGGGAGCACGCAGCTGTTGTAGTACGGTTTGGTGTTCTCGTTGCTAACAAATCTTAATTCTCATTGTTGAATTGTTGGTTGAGCGAAACTAACGAATACTTGTTTAAACTGCGGTTAGACGTAGCTGTGCTGCGTTGTGGAATGATAGCGGTTTTCAGATTGACCTATTTGACGGTAATTGTAGTGGGTTACAATTTGTAAAGTGCAAACCGATTTGTTTGGAATTTGAAATTCTGCGTTGACTCCGTTTTGTATACGCAGCCGGGGGTTCTTCATCCTTCATCTGTGTTCTCGTTTTGCTGAATTCCCAGCAATACTGAATATTCCCGAATATGCAAAACAGTTTTTAGTATGCAAAAAGTCCAATTCTCAATGTTTTTCTGTTTTTTAGGGCAACCCCCCCAACCTCACCGTCACAACCCCGAAAGGAGCGCTCCGGTCTCCTCCACTGGGCATCGTACAAGCGACCACTTATGAAGTGAGTGATCTCAATATATTTATTAGGCATCTTGACTCAAAATTATTGTTAGGGCATGGCTGTTGAAAGGATCCCGCGTAATATGTAGTTTGTGGATCAAATTTCCTCGTCATTGGAAAAAATGTGATTTTTGTGATTCTTGAACCATAATTGTTGTATTAGCCTCGGCGGCCGGGCTGGGCTGGGGGCCCCTCCTCAGAAAAAAAATGACCCATTTATGAGAATAATAATGCACAATGATATATTAAGTGTGAGAACAGTACTGCGCGGATCCGGTTAGAATGTATTCCTAGCTGCATTGGTGTCAAAATTTTTGCTGTGAAAACAGTTTTGCGTCAAAAAATGTGAACCCAAAAAAACAACTATAAACGATTGCGCGTTGGGTCTCAAATGTTGCTGTAGGACCCCGTCGTGGTGATTGCCGTATTGATGTGGTCATACGCTAAAAAATAAAAATAAATTTGTGTAGCCTTTCTGTGAGAGTGAATGTCGTTTGAACGGCCTTCATTGAGCCTCAAAAAACGGAAACAGTTCTGAGGTGGGTGAGCTACGGGGTGGGGGCCTAAGTTCTAGGCCTAATTATTTCGGTGAGGGGTTTGGACGACTGCTACGTGGATCTTATGGTTTTTTTCGGTGACAAAAAGTTTTCAAAAAGCGCATGAATTTAATTATAAGGGTGATTCGATGCGTTCTTTTCAAAAGTGTAGTTTTGTATTCATTTTCCAGACTACTTAACCGAAATAAGGGTAGTGCACCTTTATCAGATTTCGTTATAATGTTCCCGACACAATTTTTGTCCCCTTCTAGGACTGTACCGTAAACACGGCGACGGTGACACCCACACCGTGTCCACGAAAATTGTGAGGATGTGGGCACACCCCTCAATTCCTCATTTGCGCTGTGTGGCCTCTTCGGTGTTACGCTTGCCAATGCGTGTTTGCTAGGTACCTCTAGGCCTCATGTGATGACCCCACGGGTG
>JASANE010006654.1:0-27988 GCA_030248225.1 Trileptium ribeirensis
TATTGCTGTAGTGGTCCAGTTCAAAATTTCATGGCACGTAGATGAGCATGCCGTGAAAAAAGTATAAACCTAAGCGAGTTGATGTTGGTTGTTTTTCAATGTTGTATTTTGGACTCTTTAAGTCTTAAATTATTATTATCGGAAGTAGTGGTCCAGTTCAAAATTTCATGGCACGTAGATGAGCATGCCGGTGAAAGCACAAACCTAGCGAGTTGATGTTGGTTGTTTTTCAACGTTGTATTTTGGACTCTTTAATTCTTAAATTATTATTATCGGAAGTAGTGGTCCAGTTCAAAATTTCATGGCACGTAGATGAGCATGCCGGTGAAAGCACAAAACGAAAGCGAGTTGATGTTGGTTGTTTTTCAATGTTGTATTTTGGACTCTTTAATTTTTAAATTATTACTATCGGGGAAGTAGTGGTCCAGTTCAAAATTTCATGGCACGTAGATGAGCATGCCGGTGAAAGCACAAACCTAAGCGAGTTGATGTTGGATGTTTTTCAAATGTTGTATTTTGGACTCTTTAATTCTTAAATTATTATTATCGGAAAGTAGCGGTCCAGTTCAAATTTCATGGCACGTAGATGAGCATGCCGGTGAAAGCACAAACCGAAGCGAGTTGATGTTGGTTGTTTTTCAATGTTGTATTTTGGACTCTTTAATTCTTAAATTATTATTATCGGAGGCAGTGGTCCAGTTCAAAATTTCATGGCATGTAGATGAGCATGCCGGTGAAAGCACAAACCTAAGAGTCGATGTTGTCTGTTTTTCAATGTTGTATTTTGGACTCTTTGATTCTTAAATTATTATTATCGGAAAGTAGCGGTCCAGTTCAAAATTTTATGGCACGTAGATGAGCATGCCGGTGAAAGCACAAAGGTAAGCGAGTTGATGTTGTTTTTTTTTGTATGTTGTATTTTGGACTCTTTAATTCTTAAATTATTATTATCGGAGGCAGTGGTCCAGTTCAAAATTTCATGGCATGCAGAACTTAGCATGCCGGTGAAAGCACAAACCTAAGCGAGTTGATGTTGGTTGTTTTTCAATGTTGTATTTTGGACTCTTTAATTCTTAAATTATTATTATCGGAAGTAGTGGTCCAGTTCAAAATTTCATGGCACGTAGATGAGCATGCCGGTGAAAGCACAAACCTAAGCGAGTTGATGTTGGTTGTTTTTCAATGTTGTATTTTGGACTCTTTAATTCTTAGAGTATTACTATCGGAAGTAGTGGTCCAGTTCAAAATTTCATGGCACGTATGAATATGGCTGGTGAAAGCACAAACCTAAGCGAGTTGATGTTGGTTGTTTTTCAATGTTGTATTTTGGACTCTTTAATTCTTAGAGTATTACTATCGGAGATGATGCTCCAGTTCAAAATTTCATGAAACGTAGATGAGCATGCCGGTGAAAGCACTAACCTAAGAGAGTTGATGTTGGTTGTTTTTCAATGTTGTATTTTGGACTCTTTGATTCTTAAATTATTATTATCGGAAGTAGTGGTCCAGTTCAAAATTTTATGGCACGTAGATGAGCATGCCGGTGAAAGCACAAACCTCAGCGAGTTTATGTTGGTTTTTTCAATGTTGTATTTTGGACTCTTTTGTTCTTAAATTATTAATATCGGAGGCAGTGGTCCAGTTCAAAATTTCATGGCATGTAGATGAGCATGCCGGTGAAAGCACAAACCTAAGCGAGTTGATGTTGGTTGTTTTTCTATGTTGTGTTTTGGACTCTTTAATTCTTAAATTATTATTATCGGAAGTAGTGTTCCAGTTTAAATTTCATGGCACGTAGATGAGCATGCCGGTGAAAGCACAAACCTAAGCGAGTTGATGTTGTCGTTTTTCAATGTTGTATTTTGGACTTTTTAATTCTTAAATTATTATTATCGGAGGCAGTGGTCCAGTTCAAAATTTTATGGCACGTAGATGAGCATGCCGGTGAAAGCACAAACCTAAGCGAGTTTATGTTGGTTTTTTCAATGTTGTATTTTGGACTCTTTTGTTCTTAAATTATTAATATCGGAGGCAGTGGTCCAGTTCAAAATTTCATGGCATGTAGATGAGCATGCCGGTGAAAGCACAAACCTAAGCGAGTTGATGTTGGTTGTTTTTCAATGTTGTATTTTGGACTCTTTTGTTCTTAAATTATTAATATCGGAGGCAGTGGTCCAGTTCAAAATTTCATGGCATGTAGATGAGCATGCCGGTGAAAGCACAAACCTAAGCGAGTTGATGTTGGTTGTTTTATGTTGTATTTTGGACTCTTTAATTCTTAAATTATTATTATCGGAAGTAGTGGTCCAGTTCAAAATTTCATGACACGTAGATGAGCATGCCGGTGAAAGCACAAACCTAAGCGAGTTGATGTTGGTTGTTTTTCAATGTTGTATTTTGGACTCTTTAATTCTTAAATTATTATTATCGGAAGTAGTGGTCCAGTTCAAAATTTCATGGCACGTAGATGAGCATGCCGGTGAAAGCACAAACCTAAGCGAGTTGATGTTGGATGTTTTTCAATGTTGTATTTTGGGCTCTTTGATTCTTAAATTATTATTATCGGAAGTAGTGGTCCAGTTCAAAATTTCATGGCACGTAGATGAGCATGCCGGTGAAAGCACAAACCTAAGCGATTTGATGTTGGATGTTTTTCAATGTTGTATTCTTGGGATCTTTAATTCTTAATTATCATTATCGGAAGTAGTTTTTACTTCAAAATTTCATGGCATGTAGATGAGCATGCCGGTGAAAGCACAAACCTAAGCGAGTTGATGTTGGTTGTTTTTCAATGTTGTATTTTGGACTCTTTAATTCTAAATTATTATTATCGGAAGTAGTGGTCCAGTTCAAAATTTCATGGCACGTAGATGAGCATGCCGGTGAAAGCACAAACCTAAGCGAGTTGATGTTGGTTGTTTTTCAATGTTGTATTTTGGACTCTTTAATTCTGAAATTATTATTATCGGAAATAGTGGCCCAGTTTCAAATTTCATGGCACGTAGATGATATGGTGAAAGCACAAACCTAAGCGATTTGATGTTGGATGTTTTTCAATGTTGTATTTTGGACTCTTTAATTCTTAAATTATCATTATCGGAAGTAGTGGTCCAGTTCAAAATTTCATGGCACGTAGATGAGCATGCCGGTGAAAGCACAAACCTAAGCGAGTTGATGTTGGTTGTTTTTCAATGTTGTATTTTGGACTCTTTAATTCTTAAATTATTATTATCGGAAGTAGTGGTCCAGTACAAAATTTCAAGGCACGTAGATGATCATGCCGGTGAAAGCACAAACCTAAGCGATTTGATGTTGGATGTTTTCCAATGTGTATTTTGGACTCTTTAATTCTTAAATTATTATTATCGGAAGTAGTGGTCCAGCTCAAAATTTCATGGCACGTAGATGAGCATGCCGGTGAAAGCACAAACCTAAGCGAGTTGATGTTGGAATGTTTTTCAATGTTGTATTTTGGTCTCTTTGATTCTTAAATTATTATTATCGGAAGTAGTGGTCCAGTTCAAAATTTCATGGCACGTAGATGAGCATGCCGGTGAAAGCACAAACCTAAGCGATTTGATGTTGGTTGTTTTTCAATGTTGTATTTTGGACTCTTTAATTCTTTAATATCGGAGGTGGTGCTCCAGTTCAAAATTTCATGGCACGTAGATGAGCATGCCGGTGAAAGCACAAACCTAAGCGATTTGATGTTGGTTGTTTTTCAATGTTGTATTTTTGGGACTCTTTACTTCTTAAATTATTATTATCGGAAGTAGTGGTCCAGTTCAAAATTTCATGGCACGTAGATAAGCATGCCGGTGAAAGCACAAACCTAAGCGATTTGATGTTGGTTGTTTTTCAATGTTGTATTTTGGGCTCTTTGATTCTTAAATTATTATTATCGGAAGTAGTGGTCCAGTTCAAAATTTCATGGCACGTAGATGAGCATGCCGGTGAAAGCACAAACCTAAGCGAGTTGATGTTGGATGTTTTTCAATGTTGTATTTTGGGCTCTTTGTTTCTTAAATTATTATTATCGGAAGTAGTGGTCCAGTTCAAAATTTCATGGCACGTAGATGAGCATGCCGGTGAAAGCACAAACCTAAGCGATTTGATGTTGGTTGTTTTTCAATGTTGTATTTTGGACTCTTTAATTCTTAATATCGGAGGTGGTGCTCCAGTTCAAAATTTCATGGCACGTAGATGAGCATGCCGGTGAAAGCACAAACCTAAGCGAGTTGATGTTGGATGTTTTTCAATGTTGTATTTTGGACTCTTTAATTCTTGAATTATCATTATCGGAAGTAGTGGTCCAGTTCAAAATTTCATGGCACGTAGATGAGCATGCCGGTGAAAGCACAAACCTAAGCGAGTTGATGTTGGTGGTTTTTCAATGTTGTATTTTGGACTCTTTAATTCTTAAATTATTATTATCGGAAGTAGTGGTCCAGTTCAAAATTTCATGGCACGTAGATGAGCATGCCGGTGAAAGCACAAACCTAAGCGAGTTGATGTTGGATGTTTTTCAATGTTGTATTTTGGACTCTTTAATTCTTAAATTATTATTATCGGAAGTAGTGGTCCAGTTCAAAATTTCATGGCACGTAGATGAGCATGCCGGTGAAAGCACAAACCTAAGCGAGTTGATGTTGGATGTTTTTCAATGTTGTATTTTGGACTCTTTAATTCTTAAATTATTATTATCGGAAGTAGTGGTCCAGTTCAAAATTTCATGGCACGTAGATGAGCATGCCGGTGAAAGCACAAACCTAAGCGAGTTGATGTTGGATGTTTTTCAATGTTGTATTTTGGACTCTTTAATTCTTAAATTATTATTATCGGAAGTAGTGGTCCAGTTCAAAATTTCATGGCACGTAGATGAGCATGCCGGTGAAAGCACAAACCTAAGCGAGTTGATGTTGGTGGTTTTTCAATGTTGTATTTTGGACTCTTTAATTCTTAAATTATTATTATCGGAAGTAGTGGTCCTGTTCAAAATTTCATGGCACGTAGATGAGCATGCCGGTGAAAGCACAAACCTAAGCGATTTGATGTTGGTTGTTTTTCAATGTTGTATTTTGGACTCTTTAATTCTTAATATCGGAGGTGGTGCTCCAGTTCAAAATTTCATGGCACGTAGATGAGCTTGCCGGTGAAAGCACAAACCTAAGCGAGTTGATGTTGGTTGTTTTTCGATATTGTAATGGAAATTTGCAATTTAACAATCGCTTGAAGTTTGTAAATCCAACGATAACTAATATCAAGAGTTCACGATATATTCTAGAAGAATAACTCATCGTTAACTCTTGACAAAACAGTATTCTTAGTAAAAATAAATAACCCAACGATAGAAAACATGAGAGATAAATCTATTTTATTCAGATGTTTTGATAAAAAAACTTTGCTTAGCCCAGAACCAAGAATATATAATTTTGAGCAAAATCTATTATGCCTACAAGCCAATGGCTGTTCAGATTTGACCAACTAGATTTATCAAAACGAAATGATTCCATTCGAAATTCCATTTACAACACGTCATTCTTGTGCTTCTCCATCTGTGTTTCAGCGTTTGTTATAGCCGCATTGAGTTTTAAATGTGAAAAATTAATCCCAACAGAATTTAGTTAGTTAGATTCGGAATCTATTTATTTTTTGCCCTAAAAGATTGCGCTATTTTATAAGCCAGACTAGAACGACAATATATAAATTGCCGTTTTAGGCACAACTGTCAAAATGTTGTTCTTGTCCTAAAAAATGTGTTTAAAATTTATTTCACTTTTGTCGCAACAAATATTTCCATGACTTTTATCTTAAACAGCCAATTTTTTTGGAAATGAATGAAATGATTATAACCAGCTGGACAAATTATTGTATTGGATTCTACCGCGTTCTTTAGTTGAAGACGGTCCCTGAACTTACCGTAAACAGTTTGAAATATCTTAAAACACAACATTGTTCTATTTGTGCTAAAATTAAAATAACCACAACTATTTTTTGTATACTTCCTAACTGAAAAAATCATTTCACGGAACAAAATAAATTTAGACAAATTAACGGATGCCTTGAACGTTGTAAAGCTTTTCTAATCAAAAGCTAAGCATGTAAATGATAATCCAGCCGAATTTTTTTTGATTTTGAACTCTAACGAAATGAGTGAAAACAAGGGTATATTCAGTCTTGCAAGATGCGTTCTTAGACTCAACAACGTTTCAATATTTTTACAATTTCATAGTTGGGCCCAAGTAACCCGGAGGGGCGGTATGTTATAACGTTCGAAAAAACAACAGCTTAGAGCGGGGGATTGGGGGGGTGGTAGCCCCCGACTTAGGCTGAAGCTTACCGTATGTCTCATATAAAGACCTTATCATAGGCTATGACTAAGGCTTAGGCAAAGTATATCGAGAAATGGCATGGCCTGCATTTTATTTCCGCCCCTCAGGGTTACTTGGGCCCATAGGAGTGTATATGCTGCAAAACTTGTGTTCCTTAGTCACGCACACGAGAATTGGAAAGTGAGCGTTATATTGAAGGCTTAAAATGCCTATATGTTTTCTGATGAAGATCAATTTATGCTTGCAGAAACCGACTCTGTCGGGGAAGTTTATGCCTGAAATTGTGTCACCTCTTGGACTAGTCAAAAGCGTATTTTTGGAGAGATATTGTGTTTATTGCCGCGGCGGAACTGCGCAAAAGTTCCTTCATAATTTGGTTTACAACACATAGCAGAGGATAGACATGACATGTCCCATGGCGGTTGTATCACGATTTCAAAGTAGAGGTGAGGGCGGGTCAAATTTTGAAGCCCGGACAGGCCCAAAAGTGATACACGTCGGCCTAGTTCTGCTCGATATTTTCAAGAGTAGGCCCCAAGCCCGGTCCGGGCGGAAAACTAATCAGACCCGGTTCAGACCGAAAACCAGAAGTAGCTGGCACGCATATAATATAATATTACTTTATATTGAGTTCCAATTGTAATAAAATGACAATGTCTCAAGATTTCAATTGTAACTAGCCAATCTAAAAGGCATAAGTATAGTACTTGTAATTTTAGCGTCGGTCCTCAGAAGAGGTACATATAACTAAAGTATAGAATTCCAGCAACAATATCGCTTGACCCAAGCTCTTAAAATAAGAAAAACCAGAACCACAAGTTTTTTTATTTGTTATCTATCAACTTATAAAACACTTCAATCAACACCGCTGGCACAACGCTACCAGTCATCATACCGAGTGGACCCCTTATCAATCGATTTTGTATTTACAACAAGAACTTGTTAAACAGGAACAATTACATAGAATCTTTTAAGAGGATCCCTAAATATTGTTTCAATGAAAATGTGGTATGCTTTACTAAATAAATTCGCTACATTTGATATTTATAACGTAAAAACTTTGGCACATAATTCATAAAGTGTTAATATAACATTATAACAGTCTCAAATAATAGTCTAAAATATGTTAAGGGCAACGATTTAAAAAAAATGCAGTTTAACTTCCAGAAATCAATATCATATGTCGTACTAATGGCCACTCACTGGGAGTACCGAGTCCTAGATCCTAATGAAATTTATAATTTTAGAAAAAGTAGGTATTTTTAATGCTTTATCCCTTAGTAGATAGTGTTAAGATAACGCATATGAACGCTATGTGCATGCAGCCAAAAAGAGTATATATTAAAAAGTTTGCCAAATACCACCATACTTCTAAGAGATGCAGATATAATAGCATAATGGTTTGTTACCTAGTTCTTGATCTTTTATTATCTAGTGAATCGGTCTATGTTATTCCTATCGTAACTCTATACCCTATTTAACACTGCGAAAGTTTAAACCAATTAGGCTTTCCTGTTATAATGTCACGGACGATAACAGCAAAATTCTGTGGCTTAAATCTTGACATTATTGAAAAGGAGCGAGCGTAGCGACCGAAGATTACACTGTGGCCTCTAGGAAGAAAAATGGAGAAGACTTCTTTTTTGTCTATCGCGAGTCGCTGTACCTCATAATTCATTATTTAGGCAAACGGATGTCGACAAATTTATATGGCAAAAGAAAAATCATGAAGATGTACCCATTAATGTCTTAGCCTTTTATGGACTATTAAGGCACTCGATAACGAATACCTAACAGATGGATTAAATTTGATGACCCGTTTCATATGCACAGTTTGTGGGGTTCGTAAAGCGTTAAGGAAACCTTTTGTGTCGCGCTAAAGTCCAACCTGGAGATCTTTCTTCGAGCTTGGTGTGTACGCCATAGATCAGTTCAGAGTTATTGCTAGTATGCGAACAATATATGTTCAAACGCTCAGCACTGACCAACGCGAGTTATTGTTCACAATTCGCATATAGTCAAAAACGTAGTTATCCGTGAAATATCTTTCTATTGTATTTAACCTTTGTATCTTCTCAAACCTTTGCGCTTTGGGTTCGGGCCACGTTTGGCGCTTTTAAAAAATCATTTTTCACCTCAAGCCCGAAGCCCGGTCCAGGCGGGCCCATAGGCCGGAGAGCGTCTATTTCGGACCTGGCTTCAGACCTAAGCTTTTCACTTCTATTTAATAATTAAAACTCGATTGTCTCATTTTATACATCAAGTTCTAGGTCAGGTTGCTGCCCATCAGCCAGTCACAAACTATAATTAATAAATATTCATTTCGTCGAATTCTAGCGGTTTAGAACAATGAATCAATCCTTCAGTGATTCAGGTGCGACAAACTGCTCTTTTGTTATTAAAAATGATCCAGTCGACGTGCTTCTAGCGCGACGTTAAGTCTGCATAAGACTCGCGTTGCCAGGGAAACGTGGGTACTTCCAGAAAGCGTCAGTCCTCGAATCAACGCCTTCGAGATGATGTGCTACAGCCGTATCCTACAGCCTTCGCTGCAAGGTCATATTCAAAACACGGATATTCGACGGCGGTGTGACACAATGCATACCCTTCACGATACAGTGAATCGGCACGGTCCCAGCTTGGTCATAAACTGCGCATGAAACCTTTCTGGTTCCCTAAGATGCCACTTATTTTTTCGTCACCAGTTGATTGGAAGAAACCAGGGAGCATTTGAGACGTCGGAACGAGTTGTCAAGCGCGAGATGGAGGAAGCTTTGGTGACATATCATCGCAGAGCATTCCGTGTAACGATGACCGCGGCTGCTGATCGTGACGAACGACCGAGTCGAGTACAAAGGGTAATGGCGCACCTACCAGAAGGTCCAATTCCAGTAATATATATTACTGGATTCATATATATATATATATTATAGGATGTATAGATATATATAAAGAATGGAACTTTAGAAAGTGTTCCAGATTCGGTCCTTTCTGCAGTGATGCGCTTTCCACATTGTTTGTTTTAGCATTTTCTTTTAAATGTAGCTCCGATGCACAAATTGGTTACAAAGTAAACTGTAGCGCCCAAAAAGTGCGAACTGAAGCGACCGAATTTATTTTCCTGTCAAGGGTCGAGCCAGGTTTTGTCTTCTTTAATCTTGACATGTTTTAGAGAGAAGGTGCTGTTAATCGGGTCATGGGTTTGGTTGTATAACGGCAAATAGCTATGTCATTGCTCATGGTATTTGTTACCTTTGACAAATGATCATAAGTGAGATTGTTTTAGCTGATCGTCTAATCCTTTCGACTTGCAATATTTTTACGAAAGCGCAATGTTTCTTATGAAGAAATAACTCGTAGTGCTTCATAACAACTGACTTATGAATAAAGATACACGTAATCAATTGGTCTCGTACCATTTTTATCTGAATATGTCCAAAACAAAAGTGGAACATCAAGCCAATTTTCTATAAAATTTGCAGTTTAAGAGACAGAGTTTAGACAGATGTTGCGTCTAAATATATTACCGATCAGCATATGTCCTTGTAAACTAAATCATGTGTAGGGCAGTTAGTGTCGTGCGCTGCGCCTATAACACATTGTTTTATAATACAATTTTAAATAAAACTGTATTCTGTATGCACGCCGAGAGTGTGAAAGTTTATTTTTTGAGTGTTTAGGCTATTTTCTTTCAGAATTATTTTATTTACAAACTATGGTATATACAGGTCGAACACTGCACTTACGTCTAACATAAACAAGTCATCATGGGATGAAATACGAAACTTGTGCAAGTATAGAAGAGGCGACTACATTATCATTTGTTCTCTTGTCAGTCGGCAACAAACACCGGAAATCCAACCCAATGATTCTTGAGACCAGCCCATGGTCTTGGCGTGGTTGTTGTGGAATATGACAGCTTTCGAGATTGCAAAAAGTTTGCAAATTTTCTTTTACAAGACGGACGATTCATACACATATTGAACAGCTCCCGATAAGTTGTGCCGTTTTGCTGTTTGATTTCGGCTGTTGCGTCCACCGCAAGTGTCTTATTATGAGTCTCATCATTTGGAATTATTTTGGCTGGCATTGTTATTAGGCATTTGTCGATGGCTTTACTTTTTGATCCAAGCGATTTTATATTGTTGGTTTTCGGTTGCCATTCAGCCACTTCTTCATCATCTGTTTCAGTATTTTCAACCAATTCCACAGCGTTCAAGATTTTGACTGACCTTGGGACTAACGCCGAAGCAGGTTCGACATTAAAGTTCTTTATATCATTTTTCTTGCAGTGTTTTGACTGGTCTGCAAGGATTGTTACTCTGACAATTATTCTGAAATACAATGATTTTTATTACAATTATTTGCTTCAGCTCGTAGCTAGACCTTTGCCTGTTTCAACGCTGATCTCTCCTATAAAAACAATCTAAAATTATAAATCTATACGATGTAGCATATGCTGATTTAATGATCACTGTGACATCTGAAACGCTGTGACACTGTTTTGACTTTATTTTCAGCAGTTGTTAAAAATCATATTCACAGTACAATGTTGTTATCATAATTAGGAATTTGACTTGTGCTACGCAACCCATTGAACTCATAGTAACACTAAACCGTTTGCTCAAATTCGGTCAACAGATTGGAAGAAGACAATTGAACATTGATTTAATGCAGCCTGATCATGGCGAATTACTGCTCTCATAAGGTGACAGCCTAAAGCGACAATCAATTTTGGTTCTGAATAATCGAAATCGGTCAACAGATTGAAAGAAGACAATTAAACATTGATTTAATGCAGCCTGATCATGGCGAATTACTGCTCTCATAAGGTGACAGCCTAAAGCGACAATCAATTTTGGTTCTGAATAATCGAAAATAGTTTATAATTTCTTACTTTTCAAACGACTGAGTAATAACAAAAATATATATTTATACAATATAACCTTGACTGTTATTTTTGGACATTTAGTAAAGTTCAACAATATCGCAGAAGCCAAAAATTCAATAAATAGCTGTTGTATTATCCAGCTGGTGTCAGAGTCAATACCACAATTCGAATATTGATGTTTTCTGTTTGAAAGGTTCATGGCAGACACAAAACGTAGATGGTCAAACTATGAAAGCGGTCGTCCACAATTTTGTGAGTGTCATCAATATATAACATTGCATTATCTAAATATCAGCAAGTTATTGTAAATACACTTCAGTATGCGCGGAATCTGTTTCAAAACGCAGGCTCAGGTCAGTCTTTTATCTACTCTAAATCTGATAGACGCTTCTCACAGAATGACTTTGAACGAAACGAATGATTTTAGGCAGATATAAACAGCGGCATATGCTACGATAGTTTATAACAACACTATAATACAACCCAAACGCTGAATTTGCCAAATGGTTACTGATGGCTAAATATATCAGCATTCTTCATATGCTGCTAGTTTAACTAAAAAGGGTTATTACAAATTAGCTGTTGGTTTTTCGTCACAACTGAATCAGCTAAATGAAGCTCTTTTCTTTTTTGATGCTTGGAATTTACGAGCGTAATCGTTAAGATATGAAGTTAATTGGTTTTCTTACGTCAGTGTTGTAATTGCTATGGCGATATTGTTCGACAGCATTCCCGATGCACTCGATATGGTGATATTATTAAGACCTGGAGCTAATAAAAATAAAATTAATACCAACTTTAAACCTAAGCCGACATCTTTGGCCATATACACACCGACAAAGCCTCAAAACATCATTAATAATACTTGATAATGAATGAATCCACTTCAGATGCCTGGTTTGTTCTTTTATCACCCCAGTCCAGGATCTTCAATACCGCAGACAGAGCGGCAATTTTACCCGCCCATAGCTGCCCGATTCAGCATGACATATGGTGAACGCGGACAAACGTGTGAAATGAATAATTGGACGCAAATGGAATTAGCGTTTGTACATCAAATAGCCCCTGCCCGCTATCGCTGAAGTGCGAGTACCGATTGCAGAAATGTGAATACCAATTTTTTCACGATTAGTGATTTTGACAAAATAATTGTGGTATGCGCACCTAAAGTGGATTCACGCATATTTCAAAATGGTGTTTTTTGTATGTATATCAAACATTAGTCTGCACAAATCTTGGCTTTCAATATATGTCGAGTATTCGAGTAACAGTTATGTTTAAATTGTGACCCGCCTGAGCCCTGGCTATAGTTGTGGAGTAGTAGCTATAGCTATGTATGACTGTGGTCCAAAGACACGTTATGCCGTGTACTTTTCAGTTTTTATAGTGTGTTTAATTCGATTCTGTCTATACCCAGTAGTTTACTAAACCATATAAATAAGTACACACATGGATTTCACATAAACAATTATACAAAATACTTAAAATCTCCGATTGCCAGTTTACGCGAATCAGTCACTTTTGTAAAGCTAATTGCTATAGCGAACTGAGACCCTAAGCTTAGCGCGCGTGAGCTTAAATAAACATAAATCTGGGACCCAAAACCTAAGAATTTTTCTCAGCCGACGTTTGCAGATTTAAGCCCGAGCGATTGTCGTGAAAATTTTTGCGTTGGAGAACATTTTTTATGAAATTCGCAGAAATCCACGTACGTTTCCGCTAATGTCAGTGTAATGCTTAAGGCACCCAGGTCGTACACTGAAATTCGATAGGTACCTAAGCATTTGCTCCAAAACACAAATTTTATAATTTTAATTTATTTTAACATCTCTTAGAGCTGAATTCCAAGAGTTAGGAAATTCTTTTGGCCATGTCCAAATTTGGTGTGAATAATTTATAGTGTGCCCAAATAAGATTGGCATTAAAACTACCTAAGGCCTGGGTATCCTCTCTATTCATCCTGGCGCGATTTCTGTGGTACTAAAAAACGCAGCGCTCTGGCCCTAATATATGTAAAAAATACAAGTTTTAACGATTTGTTCTTGAAATACAGCAAATTACGACAAAACTTGACACAACTTACACCACACGATTAGCACCATTGTCATCGTACATAGTGTTACACATTCATGAGAACAAACACCACATTAATGATGTTGCCAATCAACAGAGACACACAGTAAATAAACGACGCAATATTTTAGCAATGTAAAATATTCTTATTAGTCTTAAATAATGTTACAATTTTTCATCGATGGCGTTCGTTTCTGGGGTTTTAAGGGTAACAGGCATAACTCAACTTTGGTTGGACCGATTGACTCGCTCTATAGCTTATGCCAAAGTTTAAAACCTCTATTTCTGCACTATTACACTTAGTAAGAGCAAAACCAGGTGTTGATTTTCAGGTCAATCTGCACCTCTGCTCTAAGATTAAAACTTGGTCTTCTGTTGTCAGATCAAACCCTGTGCCTCTCTTTTATCATCAAATTCTGCTTCAGGTTACAAGAGCAAACTCATCCGTTTTGATTCAGTTCCGATATCCACCCCTATGCTTTAGGGTAAGCCTGTTCTTTGTTTCCAAATCAAAATTTTCTGCTCGCGAAAGTACCTCCATGATACTACATTTGAATTATATACTGTCGGATAAGTTGATGCCCTTTCTAATGGTGTAAATGTCCCGACATGTTTTGTTACCCTGGTAACAGCAAACAACAATTGTAATGATTGCATTTGCTTTTAGGTAGCCCCTTACAGTCGCTACTAATTATTTCAAAATTATGATAGTAGTAAACAGTTAGATACTCGCCTATTTCATTACACGTTACACGCGCGCGTTTGTGAATACGACCAATGTCTAATTAAATACTTTTTCAGTCTGCTCGTGAATTTTAGTCATGTTAGATTCAGATCCGTTAGGTCGCTAGAAAGAAGATTAAAGGATATTTGACCCAAAGATCGAAAATTCTCGATTCGACAAAGATCAACACAATTAATTTGGCTAGTGGCTAATCGGGACACGGATGACACTTGCAGCGTGTCTCTAAGCAGTGGCTTCGTTTCGGTGGAGACCATTATAAATAATAGTTACAAGTTCATACAGTATGCGCTTTTCCAAGGGTAACCAGTGCAGCTCATGTAATACTGGGTTATTTGTTCTTGGAATCCTCTTCGGGAGACAAATATTACGGCGCTGTGTAGCAGCATAGGAAACGGGCGAAGTCGTGTCTTTGGCAGCTGGTATTTGAATGAGTTACAATAGTTCAAGCGAGACACATCGAATGCTCACATAATCATGTGAGCAGTATTGTCGTCCAGTCTGTGATGTAACCGCCATATATCGCTAAGTTGCTGGATACTTATTTCGGATAAGCATATTATATACTGCTCGAAACTGATATGCGAGTCTTGTGTTACACCTAGTAATTTAATTGAGTCTGAAGGTTTTATATGTTGATCACCCGCTACCCGTCGTCACAGTATATGTGCCACGGCTAAAGCAGATTAACATAGTTTTGGCATAATTTAGCCGCAACTTGTTGTCCGCGAACCATTCCCCAAAGGCAATCATTAGAAGCTCAGATGACCGAATAGTATCAGATATGCTGCGCTGTCAAACTATTTCTAAAACTGGATGTCGTCGGCGTTGAAGCCAGCGCTTGTTATAATGTTAATTACATGTACCCTATAGATGTTGAACAACAGGAGGCCAAGAACGCTTTTTTTATGGAACTGAACATATGGTTCTGACCACCAACACGTTTTATCATCAATTTAGGAGCAATAAGATCCATCGTTCAGGTAGGATTTAAACCATTCGATGGATGATTTTGATACGCCACTATTGCACAAACGACTGAGTAAAAGCTGAAGATTAATCAAGTCGAAAGCAGCGAAGATGTCCAATGATACAGATCAATGTTACCTTTTTCTAGGCATATTGTTTTTTATGTCGGAGCATATTTGAAGAAGAGCTGTTGAGAAGCTTTTGCGATAAGCCCACGGCAGGGCGAAATCAGGTGGTTTGCCTCCGGGTGAGCACAGAGTTTATTAAATACGGCAGTTTCTTTCAGCTTGAATATAAATGATAAATTACAAATCTGTCCGAATTTGCAAAATTATTTGGATGTGCAGTTTTGGCCTAAAATGTCGGTGTTACTATATCTAACTTGTCTCGCGTTGGGTATACGTTTTAAGTTAGCGAGGAATTGATAAAAGTTAATATTACACAAAATGATAAGTACATTGCTTCATGACGGCTGAGCGTCAAGTGGACTGTACCGGGCAACAATTGCTTTAAACTGTCGTTGCTTATCGAATGGACACCAGAACGTTTGATGTCACGAATACCGCAAAACAACACAAACTAAAACCGGAAACAATATGAACAGAATTATACTAGCCAAAATCTGAATATGAAAGGTTAAGAGGGTTTATGCGCACGGATCCGATTTGTTCTCTGATCATGGCGAAATAGTGTTCTTCGACATATTAAAATTGCTACTTGTCTGTGCTGTCGAGGTCAAATGGTGCTCTTGATAAAATCATGAAAACAATAATAACGTTATACCGCAAAGCGCAAATTAGAAATAAGTCATATATCTGTTTTTGAATTAGCAAATTATGGCCCTAATCTGTAACAAGATTTTGAAATAAAAAAAGTTAAATTAGACTATATCCAAGAGATAGCGTGTTTCACGAGTCGCGTGTGCAATACGATTGTACGATCGATATGGTCGGACATAATTTATGAAATGTTTTTTCATAAAATCAATCTAAGCTGTAGTACGGTAGAATTTTTTGTTCATGTTTACCAATTATGTAACAATTTTCACAACCACTTGACAGGTTTTGCAGCGTTACGTCTCTGTACATTTTGCCCAATATAATATATAGTCGTACAGTTAAACGAACGTCGAACAGTGTCTTTTATACCACATCGGCTTGAAATATACATAATAGAATGCCGAAAAGTGTTTGAAAAATGAACAGAATAAACTGTTTATTGCTGTGAAGGTATTATTGATTTGTTGCAGTATTTCATCATGCAGAAATTCAGCAGAAACGCTGCGTTCGGGATAAGCACGAACAAACTAATCTGAAATTTGAAATTAAACAGTTTCTATTTCTAGCGTTTGTTATTATTGCATGCACAAAAATATAAATTTTAAAATGAACAAAAATTATACGAATAGTTGTGATAATATTCATAAGGTAACTTGTTGCCCAAATTGCTTGTTTAAGGTAAGTGAAAGCCGTATACAATCACATTTTGTCAAAACTATCTTCGGCACTTTCACGCAGGAACAAAAATTATTTTTCACAAACTCATGGAAAATCTATGCAGATTTGGGCCCATGTAAAGTTTGGGGGCCGAAGTATATTGCATGCCATGCCGTTATCGATATACTAAGCCTAAGTTTTAGTACTAGCCTAAACTAAACTCATATGAGCCATGTACTAAACCTAAGCTTAAGTCGGGGACTGCCGCCCCCCGAGCCTCCATCTCTAAGCTGTTCTTTTTTCTAACGTTATAAAGTCTGGTCCTAAAGTGGACATGGGCACAGATTTAAATAAAGAGCAAAAATACCGCAGCATTATGAACGGGGTAGAGCAACATTCATGTTAGCACTCTTGACGTCAGGAAAACAAGCTGTCCCCGTTTATAAAGTCTGGCCCCTAAAGTGGGCATGGGCACCAAAAATACCGCAGCTTTATGGACGGGGTAGAGCAACATTCATGTTAGCATTCTTGACGTCAGGAAAACAAGCTGTCCCCATTTATAAAGTCTGGCCCCCAAAGAGGGCATGGGCCCAGATTTAAATAAAGAGGAAAAATACCGCAGCTTCATGGACGGGGTAGAGCAACATTCATGTTAGCACTCTTGACGTCAGGAAAAGAAGCTGTCTCCATTTATAAAGTCCGTCAATTAAAGTGCATATGGGCCCAGATTTAAATAAAGAGGAAAAATACTGCAGCTTTATGGACGGCATAGAGCAACATTCATGTTGGCACTCTTGACGTCAGGAAAACAAGCTGTCCCCGTTTATAAAGTCTGGCCCCCAAAGAGGGCATGGGCCCAGATTTAAATAAAGAGGAAAAATACCGCAGCTTCATGGACGGGGTAGAGCAACATTCATGTTAGCACTCTTGACGTCAGGAAAAGAAGCTGTCTCCATTTATAAAGTCCGTCAATTAAAGTGCATATGGGCCCAGATTTAAATAAAGAGGAAAAATACTGCAGCTTTATGGACGGCATAGAGCAGACATTCATGTTGGCACTCTTGACGTCAGGAAAACAAGCTGTCCCCATTTATAAAGTCTGGCCCCCAAAGAGGGCATGGGCCCAGATTTAAATAAAGAGGAAAAATACCGCAGCTTCATGGACGGGGTAGAGCAACATTCATGTTAGCACTCTTGACGTCAGGAAAAGAAGCTGTCTCCATTTATAAAGTCCGTCAATTAAAGTGCATATGGGCCCAGATTTAAATAAAGAGGAAAAATACTGCAGCTTTATGGACGGCATAGAGCAACATTCATGTTGGCACTCTTGACGTCAGGAAAACAAGCTGTCCCCATTTATAAAGTCTGGCCCCCAAAGAGGGCATGGGCCCAGATTTTAAATAAAGAGGAAAAATACCGCAGCTTCATGGACGGGGTAGAGCAACATTCATGTTAGCACTCTTGACGTCAGGAAAAGAAGCTGTCTCCATTTATAAAGTCCGTCAATTAAAGTGCATATGGGCCCAGATTTAAATAAAGAGGAAAAATACTGCAGCTTTATGGACGGCATAGAGCAACATTCATGTTGGCACTCTTGACGTCAGGAAAACAAGCTGTCCCCATTTATAAAGTCTGGCCCCTAAAGTGGACATGGGCCCAGATTTAAATAAAGAGGAAAAATACCGCAGGTTTATGGACGGGTTTGAGCAACATTCATGTTAGCACTCTTGACGTCAGGAAAAGAAGCTGTCTCCATTTATAAAGTCCGTCAATTAAAGTGCATATGGGCCCAGATTTAAATAAAGAGGAAAAATACTGCAGCTTTATGGACGGCATAGAGCAACATTCATGTTGGCACTCTTGACGTCAGGAAAACAAGCTGTCCCCATTTATAAAGTCTGGCCCCCAAAGAGGGCATGGGCCCAGATTTAAATAAAGAGGAAAAATACCGCAGCTTCATGGACGGGGTAGAGCAACATTCATGTTAGCATTCTTGACGTAAGGAAAAGAAGCTGTCCCCATTTATAAAGTCTGGCCACAAAAGTGGGCATGGGCCCAGATTTAAATAAAGAGGAAAAATACCGCAGCTTCATGGACGGGGTAGAGCAACATTCATGTTAGCACTCTTGACGTCAGGAAAAGAAGCTGTCTCCATTTATAAAGACCGACAATTAAAGTGCATATGGGCCCAGATTTAAATAAAGAGGAAAAATCCTAAAGCTAAATGGACACCATAGAGCACCATTCATGTTGGCACTCTTGACGTCAGGAAAACAAGCTGTCCCCATTTATAAAGTCTGGCCCCCAAAGAGGGCATGGGCCCAGATTTAAATAAAGAGGAAAAATACCGCAGCTTCATGGACGGGGTAGAGCAACATTCATGTTAGCACTCTTGACGTCAGGAAAAGAAGCTGTCTCCATTTATAAAGTCCGTCAATTAAAGTGCATATGGGCCCAGATTTAAATAAAGAGGAAAAATACTGCAGCTTTATGGACGGCATAGAGCAACATTCATGTTGGCACTCTTGACGTCAGGAAAACAAGCTGTCCCCATTTATAAAGTCTGGCCCCTAAAGTGGACATGGGCCCAGATTTAAATAAAGAGGAAAAAATACCGCAGGTTTATGGACGGGTTTGAGCAACATTCATGTTAGCACTCTTGACGTCAGGAAAAGAAGCTGTCTCCATTTATAAAGTCCGTCAATTAAAGTGCATATGGGCCCAGATTTAAATAAAGAGGAAAAATACTGCAGCTTTATGGACGGCATAGAGCAACATTCATGTTGGCACTCTTGACGTCAGGAAAACAAGCTGTCCCCATTTATAAAGTCTGGCCCCCAAAGAGGGCATGGGCCCAGATTTAAATAAAGAGGAAAAATACCGCAGCTTCATGGACGGGGTAGAGCAACATTCATGTTAGCATTCTTGACGTCAGGAAAACAAGCTGTCCCCATTTATAAAGTCTGGCCCCCAAAGAGGGCATGGGCCCAGATTTAAATAAAGAGGAAAAATACCGCAGCTTCATGGACGGGGTAGAGCAACATTCATGTTAGCACTCTTGACGTCAGGAAAAGAAGCTGTCTCCATTTATAAAGTCCGTCAATTAAAGTGCATATGGGCCCAGATTTAAATAAAGAGGAAAAATACTGCAGCTTTATGGACGGCATAGAGCAACATTCATGTTGGCACTCTTGACGTCAGGAAAACAAGCTGTCCCCATTTATAAAGTCTGGCCCCCAAAGAGGGCATGGGCCCAGATTTAAATAAAGAGGAAAAATACCGCAGCTTCATGGACGGGGTAGAGCAACATTCATGTTAGCACTCTTGACGTCAGGAAAAGAAGCTGTCTCCATTTATAAAGTCCGTCAATTAAAGTGCATATGGGCCCAGATTTAAATAAAGAGGAAAAATACTGCAGCTTTATGGACGGCATAGAGCAACATTCATGTTGGCACTCTTGACGTCAGGAAAACAAGCTGTCCCCATTTATAAAGTCTGGCCCCTAAAGTGGACATGGGCCCAGATTTAAATAAAGAGGAAAAATACCGCAGGTTTATGGACGGGTTTGAGCAACATTCATGTTAGCACTCTTGACGTCAGGAAAACAAACTGTCCTCATTGCCGATGTAGATAGACTTAGCCCTCTAATTAGGGACAAGGCGACGTCTAAAGGCACCGCCCACACACCACAGGTGACTAAAATGTCGCAACCATCCGCTCCCTCCGACGGACGGACCCCCCCTAGGCCAAAGGCCAATCATCATTCAAGCCCTGGCTACTCCCCGTGGAGCCTCGAAGCATGAGCACGTATCTATTCAAGTACACTAAAACGACTGGGAGGCAGTTAAAATACCCCAATTCTAAATTTCTAAATATTTCATTGTTTGATTTAACACATATCACTTTCCAATGATTCCAATATTTTGTTTCTTCAATTTTATGAATGTAAGTATATGCTGTAACCCATGCAATTTAATCTACTGACCTTAGGAAATGTTGTTATTTGAAATATACAGTTCAATATGTGGATAACTAAAGTGCGGTAACTTCCCGTACGTTCGCCACCTAATAAATGCAATTCCTCAAAATAACAATTGACAAGTCGTTGCATAGCGTTAGTGTGCCAGATTTCATCTTAGCGAGGAAACGAATAATCATAGTTCTATTACGAATTAGACTAAAATAATATGTAAATTCTTCTAACCCAGCAACGACTGTGTTGACATGTTTGTAGTGTCTGCATTTCTAAAGTAAAGCGCAATTCTGCTAAATTTTTATTTCAGCTACCACTTCACTGAACAAAAGAACTTGTTAAATGTCATTTATTAGTTTTATGTTGCATTAGAGAAAATTCCAATTGGGCAGTTGCTTCTAATTTTAAAACCAGATATGATTAATCAAGAAATGTATAAAAGAAGCATTTGTTAATGAAAACCACGGCGTGTCGCTGGTGTACCAAAGCCACAATGCATTGTGCAAGTATAACGCCAATGCCACGAAAACGTGGCAAACGGCGTAAATCGCCACACGACACTGTGGCATCACTATAGCTTAAGTCGCAACCGGCGTGGAATTGGTTAGGTATTGCCACAATTCCGTGGCAGTTTTGAACATTTGCTACAATCATAATTTTTAATTCGTGGCAAAACCGACACGGTGTACAGTCGCTGCACGCATCTCAGCCCGCCATAATTGTCATCAAATGCGAATATTCTACAGCATTAACACTTCCGACCCAATGCTAGGGAGAAGCTGAGATCCTTTTTGAAGCATTAGATTAACTAACATAACTCAGGCATTGGCAACATCAGTTAATTACTTACTTCTGTAGATTGTTAGTTACGCGTGTATTTTAAGTAAAAGACACATTATTATATCGTTTTAACAATAAAAATCAATTAATGTCATTTTTAGTTGTAAACTGAATCACTACCAATCTATAACTCATCTTCCACCATGAAAATTCTTTGCGGTTTGAAATATGCAAATTAATAACTGGATTTTTATTATAAATATCAATTCCCATTGTGGTATTTCAGCTTTATGAGGTACAATCATGCCCCATACCATGCGGATGTCTGTATAGAAATGGACCGCGTGGAGCTTTGAGCATCTACTCGATTACTTCATAGTCCATGATGCGCTTATACTGTCAAATTTATTTTCTAGTTTTATGGTAAAGTTTTGATGTTCGTTTTATCTAGATTTTAAACATTGTATTCAAAATTAGAACAGCAGTTGAACGCATACCTTTTTAGTCATCCCAATATTTGATAATATGATGCTGTTTGATCAATATCCAATATTGATTGTGGATCATAACGTTCCTTGCAGCTTGAACACAGTTTCGCTAGAAACAAGCTTGCACATTTTCAGTTCTCTGCTATAGCCATTTGTAAGGAGACACCCAAAAAAAGATGTCGCATGATGCCATATTTTCCGGATTAGCATATCCGTGGGATTCTTGTTTGTCCCTCATAACCAATTTATCCATGGGAGTCATAAAAATAATTTACACCAAGAAATGAACTGATAAGCCTGGTGGACATTCTGACGCTCTACAAGAGTGCAGATGTGAACGAGCAGCTGACTTCACTACATATAATTTGGTTTTTGCGTTGCCTATAATTTCGGAGAACCACGGCAACCGACCATGTTTGATAATGCTGGTAACCCATTGCAGTCAGGATGAAATATACTAGGAAGTTTGATACTTGCTATGTTGTATTATCGGTCGCGTAGACATTTGGCTTGCTGCACAGCATAGATCGAGAAAACTTGCCGATACATCATGGTTACCTATTTCTATTATAACTGCTCTCGGACTGTTTGAATAGTTTACCAAACTGAGTCAATTGCAATAAATGCTTTATTACTAATATCTTTTCGAAAATCGGTTCAATCAATTACGCAGAGGCAACTAAAAGCATGACTACAAAAGTTTGTCGCTAAAGCCGTTTTATTAACGTAAGGTTCAATTTTCAAAAGGCTTCATTTTTTTATTTCCAAGATTTGTTATGGGAATCAAATATTGCAGAAGGTAGTCGATGAAAGAATTAGCAGACCATCCATTTGGTGCAATATTCCTGTTCTAAACATAAAGCCGTTGCGCTAAGATACAATATAGCATATACCAGACCATTATATTCAGCCGCATTGTTCTAAAACGTTAACTTGTATTTGGAGCCAATCTATTTAACTCAGAATATGGTCACAAGGTTAATTTGTTGTGTTCGAGTTAATTTGCTTACAAAACCTACGATCACGTTTGAGTTTTTATTTAATTTATTGATAATTGAAGTACACTTTTAAGCGAATATATTTAAAAACAGCCCTGCCATAGTTTTATTATCATGCGGAAAAAACAAAATTCTCGGTTTAATGTATTTTTTCTTTGTTTTTCGAATAAATATTCCGCAAATAATGTTTTTAATTGTAAGATATTTTTGAGAACGAAAGCAATATTTGACTCAATTAGGTTATCGGTCTTACATTTGACGCTCTATAGCAGTATTGCCAACAACAGAACTAAAACTGGGTGCAATGGCAGTGCTATATTTCGCATTTAAAATTATATTCTGTCATAGATTGCTGATGAGGTTGAGACCAAGCACGAAAACCATGAATTCTAGTTCCCGATAAAACTTAAGTCTTTTCAGTTGCTTTAACTACATGCCGTCTGAAGCACCATCGATTTTAAAATTTAAGCTCGCGAAGCAATATATTGCCGAATTCAGTAAAATTGGTAGTCTTGAAACGCTCGAAGTTCATAAAATCCGTAACCGATATTCTTTGATAGGTTCAAGTTGTGCCATTTAGTCAATTAGCCAATGTGTTCCAACTGATGTGTTTTTTCGACCAAAAAAGTTTTTAAAATATCAAAAGGTAATACTGAAGCTGACTTTTAATTTACATCTCAACAGCATTTTCGTTACGGAACCGGTCTGTGCGACCTCCGCAGGACTATCGATTATCCCTTATCTAATTTGTATCTCAAATGCGATTTCAAAATACGCTCCAAAGTTAGGATTTTTCGAAATATTATAGTAATGGTATTATGCAAGAACTACTGCAATATGTATTCAAGATGGTTCAGTTTGATGTAGAGATAATCTGGGTTGCTTATCCAGAAGTTGTTCGCATTGATTATGCTCATCCTAATTCAATTTGTACCTAAATAATTTGGAGCCAAAAAAGCCCTGCTGTAAATTCAGGCCGTAATTTGTTCTTCGAAATTCAGATATATATTTAGCGTTTGGTGACATTTCGATGAGTATATATAGCGAAGCGAAATACCACCAAATACTATTACCAATTAGTTCTATCGAAGCCACAATTTTCTAGGTCATGCACTTTCAGGTTCTATGATTCTTGCACGAAAACATTCCAGTGAAATGTCATTGGCCGTCGCCAGTAAAATTGGGTGATGTTGAATTGCTCATTCGTTTTGATGTTAATACAATGCAATAATAATTTTCATTTACATTTAGAAAAACGGCTAAAATGTAATCGTCTTTCTAGGCAAATCTTAAAGTAATCTTGCTCTCACATAATCTGTTTGTTGGCCAACTTTTAGTGATTGTTACTAGTTAACGCGCACTGGTCTATCATTTGTTCTAGATAATTGAAGGCCGGTGTGGTCCACAATGATGTTAGGGAAGGTTCACCCTGAGGCTCCAACGCAACCTCAGGCTTAACCCATTGGCCTCGTATCATATATGGCATTATCATTTAATGCAATTTACGATATATATTTGAATGACAATGCTTATCGCGAGTGGAAACAGAATGAAATTATTGCTTCGCATAAATATATAAGTTTATTAATAGATGTATTTAATGCATACTATAATACACTGATACTACTACAACACTGCACACGAACAATGAATTCTACGATGGCACAGCAAGCTTAAACTAATATAATACATGGAACTACGATTTTGTGGTATCTTTTATGGTCAGTTGACAACGAACACCGGAAATCCAGCCCAGTAATTCTGGAGACCAGCCCATGGTCTTGCCGTGGTTGTTGTGGAAAATAGCTGACGCCTATTTCGCAAAAAAGTGGCGAAATTTCTTTTACAAGACGGCCGAGTCATACACATATGAAACAGCTGTTGATAAGTCCCAGCGGTTTTTTGATTGACTTCGGATGTTGAACCGGCTTCATCTGTCTCATTTTCGATTTCGGATTTCTGACACACTTTTGTTGCGCAAACGTCCACGTTTTTGGTGCTTTTTGTTCCATTTGAGTTGTCGACTGTATCTTCGAACTTCTCTGTTTCGTTATCAGTTGCATGGCAATCTTCACCCGATCGTACCGTTTTCAAAGTTTGGTTTGATATCGGCGTACAGTTGACGTTAGATTGCTTTGTATTAGCTTTATGAGAAGAACTACTCTTGATAGCTGAAATTGTAGCTGGGAGAAAAAATCTGAAATAATTTATTTATAAACCGTTGCCTTGAAAACGCTCAGACAGTAATTCAGGGACCGCTGCTGCGTAAAAATGCTATATACAATCCCTCGCGTCACTCTAAGGGTTTGCCGAAAATGTGCTATAAAACGCAGAAAACGGTATATCGGTATAACGGTATAATATTTATATGTTTCGCTGAGTTTGTGGAACCAGGATGGTCGGTTGGTGTCATCAACACATTTCTTACCTGATCCACGTATGATGTAGAGTCTGAGAAATGTCAAACACAAGGTGAATCAATTCCAGTTCCCCCCTGCCCGTAGAATACCTTTACAAACCCCGTACCCTATAGTTGGTTGTGATTATAGTGATTACAACAGCTCACGTCGTTAGAAACAAAAAAACAGCTTAGAGTGGGGTGTTAGGGGGCGGCAGCCACCCGACTTAGACTCAGTGTAAGTTCCATATAAAGGACCTAGGCCTAGTCTAGGCTTTGGGTTAGTATATTGAGAACTGTATGACATAAGACTTAGGCCCTATAGGATAACTTGGCCGTTGACGTTGGAACTACTAGGCTTGGGAACATCCCACGTGGATCATTGTAAACGTAAGGTTAAGAATTAAATGCTAATATTTAGCAAACTCTTCAATTCTAGTTTTTCCCTGTTTATAGTGCTCTTTACAAGTTGCTCAACCCACGTTATGGGATGGAACTTGAATTGATCCAACAAGGTCGCAGCCTGACAGATGTGACAAAATCACTTACACGTTTATCGAAAAGTATGTATTGTTTCGCACGTCGTGAAATGAGCTTGCATTCCACTGAGTCCGCGTCGCAGTAAAACAAGACACATTGAGAAACGCACTTGCAAAGACGGGCTTCTTAAAGTTTAACAGATATGTAAATTTTTGTTGCGGTGTCATCTGCGTTGCAAGCAAAAAATGACTTTCGCTAGAACTGCGGCCAAGGACCAATAACTGGGCCTCTACTATTTACAACTAGTTGGAAAATAGGTAGAAGACAAAAGAATGTAAGTAAATGCCTCAAAGTATTAAACACAGGACTCGGAGAAAATATTAGACTTTTTGATATTCACTATTTAGCACTGCAAAGTTTGCGACTTAATAAAGACAATCCATTTCGAAACTTGACACATACATGGACCGGAGTCCGAAGGTGGCAACCAGATCCTCTGGGTGGACGGGGGGTTGCGAACCTCAAGGGGTAATCCTCTCCCTCTTTATGAGCATGTATGATTCGATAGAAAAAAGCTAAATGTAACTAACGTGTTCTGCAATATTGTTCCTTTGTTGACGTCATATACAAATGGTGCTATTACGAACCTCATCAGGCATTACCAAAAAATAAGTCAAATAAAAATACAAACTTTGATACAGTAATAATATTGAAGCTATATGTGCATTCCATAACTTCATGAGGTCAAAATAGAGGTTCAATCGGTTACCATTACCAAGAGAGCATTAGACAAGAGTATGAGACTTTCTTGAACTCATGTGTTAACCCGTGTTCGATGACGCGAGCGTTTTCGACCTGACCCTGGTTTTAAGGGGGTCGACATGCGTAGACCCCAGTTTAAGGGGAGTGGGATAGGCCGGACCCCCTCCACCTTCCCAGTTTTGTGGGTGGGGCTGGGGTTGGCCGATCCAGTTTTGACGGAAGGTCGGTCGAACTGCTTCTCCAGTTTTGAGGGGGTCTGTTGAACCGGTGACTGCTTATAAACCGATCCACCTCAAAACTTGAGTGAAGAGTTTCCCACCTACCCTCCTTACAAATCTAGGGGTCCTACCTAGTAAACCTCCCGCCATAAAACTGGGGGTCTGTGCATGATGACCCCTTAAAACTGGGTGTCTGGTCGAAAACGTCAGCGTCACCAAACACGGGTCAACATATGAGTTCAGGGAAGTGTCATACTCTTCTCTAATGTACTCTTGGTACTACGAAGAGTCTATAATTGGCTCGGCAGAAGAGCATGACAATTTTCATATTTTCTATATAAGCGACCACGATAAGTCGCACGCTTTTTCGGCCTTACTAGGCGAACCATGTTTATTACTCTCATGGCGGGTAATACAAGACTTTAAACTGGACTACCCACCCAATGTTCCTGTACCACTAAATTCAGGCACCCCATGTTCTTTGAGCACCCCTGTATTCTTGGGCCACCTAGTTCATTCCCACGAATGTCCTTGAACCACTAAGTTCAAGCTGCCCGGTTTTAAGGCCGCCAAATTGCACCACACCCATGTACTCGACCACCGAACTTAGACCCACATGTTCCTCAAAATTTCTCAACTTGTCGAGAATTTTTTTCTAAAATAAAACAAAATTTGGTTTATTGGCCCACCAAGAACATGTGGTAAAAATCTGTGGTCAATAACATGCATGAAGTGTAAGTTGGTGGTCAAAAAGTGTGGGAGTTTAGACGCAAGCGGTCAAAGAACATGGGTGGACCTTGGAATTTTCTGGCTCAAGAATATAGACAGCGCCAAAGTAGGATAACTAGCAACGTGGTTTCTTTATTCAGTGGTAAAAACATGGGTGCCGTAAACATGGTTTCTGACCCATTATGTGGATCGTAAAAATAGGAGAGAGAGGTAATGTCGAAAAGGACCACGACTTATCGCGGGTCACTCGTGTACTTTTTTAAAGTTCGTAGGGTAATATTTTCATACAATTATGGTGTGACGTCCGTTTTCTGCAATTTGTATAGAAAATGACACAAATACGGGCAATTGTGTGGCTGAGAAACTCTACATCAATTGTGAACCAATTTGTACAACAATGTATGATTATGTAAACATAAGTTGTATAAACTAGAGCACAACAAATGCATGACTTATTGCACATAATTTGTATGAATTCTAACACAGAATATGCATGATTATTTGCTTATGCTTTGTATGAATTTACACATAAAAATTGGATGATTTGTTATACATAACTTGGTATGGAATGATTGAGCGGCGCTCGGCGAAGCCGAGCGAAGCGTTTTTATTTTCTGTCTGGGAGTAAAAAGGTCGATGTCCGTCCGTTCATTCGATCGTTCGTTCGTTCGTTCGTTCGTTCTGTCCGACGGATCTCAAGAACCACTGAACCGATTGTA
>JASANE010006656.1:0-11166 GCA_030248225.1 Trileptium ribeirensis
AACTGGGATTGCGCCTCGCGAACAGTAAATAATCCATGCGGGAAAATTGATAAGCATCAGAGAACAAACTTTCTGCAAACAGAAAATTGCGAAAATTCTGTTCGATTAGATTTAAATCTGTCAATTTTCTACTAGCCAAAAACCGAACGAATTGGATAATTTTTTAGCTCAAAAGGGTTTGGTGATTCGATATCGGTTATTACAAAAACGGAATGGTTGCTGCCGTCATCTTAAGTTTACCTGCGCATTATATATTTATTAACGGAAGCGAAATTTTTCAAATATCTGGATGGTTTTTCATAGATTTTGTATCTTTAAGTAAAAATACAATGACTTTAAATATATAACATTTTATGTGTTTTGTGGGTACAATAAATGAACTTTAAAAATGCAGTAGCTTAATTTATTAAGTCCTAAAACGCCTGACAATTATTGCCTTAAGATTAATTATATATGTTGCATTGACAACTCTGTAACGTCCTGAAAAAAGCTAACACTTTTTAGTACAATACGAAGCAGAAATAACCATATTCTAGATCTTTAAATGTCATGAGCTGTACCAACAAGGTGTGACTTATATTCCGATAGGTTTCATGACTTACGAAAAGTTAGGCAAAATTAATTCATGCGGTCCGGAGTTACATATATTATTACAATACTAAGCGCCTACATCGGCGAATTTCCAAATAGTCGTTAAAATTGTACTTCACTAAATTGCTGGAAAAAGCTAAATACTTGAACTACAGAATGTGGTGCTTAACTATTTAGCAGAAGCTACATATTAAACGTCAGGAAATATATTTCACTCAAACTAAATGATAGTAATTAGTATACTAAGCGCCTACATCGGTGAATTTCCAAATAACCATTAAAATTGGGCTTTACTAAAATGCTGGAAAAAACTAAAAACTAGAACTGCAAAGTCTGATGCCTAGTTATTTAGTAAAAGCCATCTATTAAACACACGGAAATATAATTCACTTAAACTAAATTACAGGAATTTAGTTTGAACATTTTTAGCTTGGACACAGCCTAACTAAGCTAGTAAATAGCACAACCAGAATAAGGACACTATATCTTTGCTGCAATATAATGTGATAAGTTATCCTTCTTTTCTATAAAACTGTGGATCTGATGAATATATAGCGTATTTTCACGAATTTAGTGTACTAAAGACCCAAAGGCAATTGGGCGACATGTGATATTTGGTGATTTTTCACCGAAAAAAGGTTATAATACGCGTATGTTTTCTTTTGCCAAATGAGAAATCATGGCGAGATTCCACGCTGTATTAGCAGCTAAGAGCAATACTTTATGCGCGGTGAAACTTTTAATAATATGATATCAACCACTAATAGGTGGTAGCCTATAACACAAAAGGTTCTTAGATTTGACCCTAGAATTTAAACTTGTACCTACAGCGTGCATTTCCTCATCTAATTCCGCTATTCCGAGATATATTACTTCCGAAGTTAAGCCGTTCAGATCCGTGTGGACCTTAAATGTTTAAACCAAAATCCATCCAGAAAACCGTAACGGAAAATTTGAGTTCATTTTTTCATGAAACATGCATTATTCAGCGCCTGCTCCCGAATCAGTTGAGTGATATCGTACATCGTTTTATTTCCAAGCGCGTGGCTTTCAGGAAAATAATTTAGTTGTATTTTTCGATGTTGGCAGGACCCTCAATTACAAGACTTGCATTAAAAATATATGTGTTATGTTATTCCAAACTCTTGAATTGGGAACTCTTGAATATAATTGATTTTTTGTTCTGTTTTATTTTGATTTTGAACATTTTTCGGAGATTTATCACCATATAAGAATGCTTCAGAGGTAAATGCAGCATCTATCAGAACCTATGTTTAAAATTCACAGTAACACGAACTTTTGAATAAAAGATATGGGCGTGTACAGCGCTGAGATCAGGATCAACCCAAAATTTTTTGCCAAATTGATGTCTAATAATAGCTGGGAAAATCGACCGAAATTATCGTTAATCGCAATTTTATTTGTATGTATAATAACTATGAAGAGTGGATGATAGTCTACTCTGCTGAAGAGTACGATACGCTGAAGCTTTTCTGTATAATCAATACTTTACGGCGCCGTCGTCTTCGGTCTTCTCGTTTTCTGGTTGTATTCTCAATCCGCTATGTTCTATGTTTATAATTTGCGGGCTTCGTGGGTTTGTATATATTTTCTGAGCCCGCAGGTACGGACAAATGGCAGTGGGTAAGCCTACAATTTTTACATGTAGCTGATGGCTTGAAAATTTTGTACCGCCACACCGCTATTGCGGCTCTGCTTTTGTTTTTCATATATTTCGTACTGCGGATCTTAATACCCTTGTAAAGATAATGATTTTAGGGTTCAAAACAAGCGTGAAATCAACGAAATTGATGAAGACAACAACTCTAACAAGAATTTGGTGAGCAAAAATAGGTTTTATTTTGGTGTATTTTAATGTCAAACTAAAATATATTACTTAAAACCGTTTCATGTTCACCGATACCATGGACCCCGCCTCCAACGTAAAACTGGACGTCGGAATGCCACACATATTTTGTATTTGGGGTCAGCAGTGTAAAAGGACCCCAAAAATTTAGTTGGGAAGTCAGTCATAGGCATGCGCCCCCCTCCGCCCCCCCTTCCCCAAAGTTTTGCTACAACGGTGCCCTGTTTTCTGTTATTTGCTAATTCTTTCCAGCTTTTACTAAATTGTGCTAATTGTTACGAAATTTTTATAAACCTCGCAAAATTTTCCATGCGTCTTTGGTCTGACGGGAGGAATGGCTAAATGTAGCTAGGAGTGACTAGAAGATCCAACCTTTAGAAGGATCGCCGATGCCACGTAATTCCACAAATCTCTATCCGGGATCCCCAAAAAATCTAGTTTCATGTCTTGAGTCCCCGAGGACATTGTACATTGTATAGTGTACGGTTTTTACCCAATTGCATTCAGTGAGACATTGCCTGCTGGGTGCTTTTATAGATTGAAGAACAAAGACGAATAGACGTGCTGGTGCGTTACACCTGATTACCTATTAAAATTACTAAATTACCTACAACTTCTATAATTCGTAATCCGGCTAACAACTTCAAAGACATGGCTAAATCAACATCGTCACGTCAGTCTACGCCTAATGCGCCGTCATCGACTTCTCACTCAAAATCCACCAACTGCGTTACTTGCAAAAATTATGGTGGTCGTGATTGTTTCGAATGTGGGTTATGTGCGGAATGGATACACTTCTCCTGCTCATCAATCCGCAACAGCAAATCTCTAAAGGCAGTGGCTGATGCCGACGATATTCTTGTCGATGTCAGGCATGTCAGAAATTCGCGCTCAATCGTCGCAATGCAAAGCTCACTGTCACATCAACGGCTCCGGTACTCGGTAGTATCGACCGATTGAACAAGATTGAACGGCAGCTCGAAACGCTTACCGAAACTGTCACAAACTTTGCCACGTCTCCCGCATTCACAACTATGCAACAGACGACTGGTAATAGTCAAGACATTGTCAGTCATCCAACGTATGTATCGTGGCAGCTGGAAATGGAAATCGCACTGCAGTGATAAGGTCATCTGATATTGACGACGACTCCAAAAAACATTGCTTGGTCTTCTCGGGTGTGCCTGAGAATGGAAAAGACATGCAAATTGTCTCAAACATCTGTCACTCACTCGACCGGTCCGCTGAGGTTGACTACGTATTTCGAAAGGGTTCGCTGAGAATTTCAAATCGTATCAATGACGAACGCACGGGGCCAAGAAAACCAAGGCTGCTCAAAGTTCGTTTCCGTGCCTCTGCTGTGGCGCGTTCGGTCTTGCAGCAATCTTCTCTATTAAAAGACTTGCCAGAATATAGAGGAATATACATTCGCCGGTCCATGTCTGTTAAAGAACGAAATCAGCTTACTGTTCTTCGGCGTAAAGCGTACGAGTTAAACAATGCACTCGCGAGCAATCCTGCAAATCGGGACAAGTATTTAGCTTTGAACGAAAAGCTAGTGCTTTACAAAGACTATATAATTAACAATAGTAAACTAGTTGGCGGGAACCGTTGCAATGTTGACTATAAGTTCTTGACTATTGATGGAAAAATCAGTGTACAGGTAAACTAATTCGGGGAGTCAATACACAATCACTGAATCGAAGTATGCCCCTCGAGTGCAAATTTTGTAGCGCTCAAAGTTCAGCTAACAAAATCTGTGATCTAGAAGCGATATTACATTCTGAACTCTTTCATGTTATTGCTATTTGTGAAACATGGCTAACAAATGAGATGCCTGATTCCGTAATTGATGCAGGTAAATATGTTATCCACCGCAAATATCGAACACATAGCCGAGAGGGTGGCGTAGCGTTTTTCATAGCAAAAGATATCAAACCTTCAGTAAATTGCTTCAAAACTGAACATGACATACTGGGAATCTTGATAATTGATATATTTATCCCCACCAGGCATAGGCTAGCAAGTGTTTATAGACCACCCAATTGCGATTTCGTACATATGGCGTATCTTGCAAATACTTGAAACAGATGTTCAATGTCACATGCCCAGTTACAATTGTAGGAGATTTCAATCCGCCTGATTTTAATTGGGAAAATTATTTATGGCCACAATCAACCGTGAATATATGTTTTATGGAATGCATTCAAGAGCTAGGTTTGCATCAGTTGGTAAATTGTATAGACCTTTTATTTACAACCTCACCTTTGAACGTTCCAGCGTATCTAGTGGAGAACGCTTTGCCGACCATGTGTCAATTAACTTTTATCTTACTGGTTATATTAATAATGCTTCAACTTGTGAACCTTTATATGCGTACGATTTCAAAAATGCAAACTTCGAATTTTTCAGCAACTTTTTACTTTCAGTTATTGGGACGTTGTCTTTCATGCGGCTTTTACCATTGATGACAAGTGGAACTTGTTTACATTAATATCAGACTGCGCCTGTAGCAAATTTATACCTAAAAAGAAATTAAGCACGAACCTGTGTGGACCCTGGTATCCTCTTTTTATTAGGAAATTTCTCAAACGCAAAGCTAAGTTGTGGAGAATAAGCCGCCAAACTTTGGATTATGAAGAATATGAAAAACTCATGTCAAAATGCTCTGGAACTATTGCTCATTTTAAAAAAGTTCATGAAAAGAAAATATTAAATAGTGGTAACCGAAACGGTGTTTTCAGATATATCAATAACAAACTCTATTCCAAAACCGAAGTCACTGCTCTTACCAATCCGCATGACAAACTAACCACTCACGAAAATTCCTGTGCAGACATACTGGCCAATGCGTTTTCGTCCGTATTCAATGAAAATTGCGGATAACTATCTGTAAACCATCATGTCTCAGCAAAAAAGGCAATGTAACATGGGTCGCTTTTTCGCCCCAGCGTGTGCACAAATTTATGGGACGCCTTAAGCCAAAACGTAGCCATTCACCCGATGGCTACATACAGTTCTTGCTCAAGAAACTTCGCGATTTGCTTTGATTTCCTCTGGCATATATATTCGAGCAATCTTATGTAAACGGTTGTTTGCCGAAGTCTCGGCTTCGCACTGACGTTATTCCCGTATACAAAAAAAGGCGACTCGTCTATTGCATTGAACTACATGCCAATATCATTGTCCTCTACCTGTTGTAAAATAATGGAATCTATTATACATGACAGTCTCTCGTCAATTTTGCGTTGTAATAATATTATTTGTCAGAATAAACATGGATTTATCTCAAAGAAATCAACCTGTACCCAACTCTTGAGGCAGTAAATTATTGGTGAAATGCTCTGGACATCGGAAAATCTGTTGATATTGCGTATATAGATTTCGCAAAAGCTTTTGACACCCTCTCACACGCCAAGCTGCTCCAAAATCTTTCCACTCTAGTAGTATGTGGAGCCCTATTTTAATGGATTAAAGCATTTCGTCATGACAAAACATTCAGAGTAAAACTGAACAACACTTTTTCAAAAACCCATAGAGTAACTTCTGGCGTACCCCAAGGTAGCATTCTCGGACACCTCTTGTTTCTCGTATATATTAACGATCTTCATCTTTGTTTTAAACACGTAAAATGCAAATTGTTTGCTGATGGCGTTAAATTGTATATAAGTATTGCAAATAGCTCCGATAATACCGCCACAGCATATCTTCAAAATGCGCTCAACTCTTTAGTAACTTGGGCAGATACGTGGCAACTCTCTATTTCTGTCCCTAAATGTAATAATTTGCACATGGGCAAAAATAATTTTAATTTATGCTATATCATTGGGGGATCTGAAATTCCTTCTGTTTCCTAATTTAGTGACTTAGGTATTGCGATAAGCAGTGATCTAAAATACGAAACTCACTATAATGTCATTGTCGCTAAAGCTTATCGAGTAATTAATATGTTATTTCGCTGTTTTTTAAATAGTTATCAGGAATCAATAAGGATGTCGTATTTGTCATACGTCTGCCCAATTGTAGAATACTGTAGCCAAGTCTGATCGCCGTGCTATTTGTTGGAATTTGACACGCTGAAAAAGGTTCAGCGATATTGCACAAGTAGATTAACGGCCAGAATGTACATTCAGCAAATGTCTTATAGTGAAAAACTGGCATATTTTCGATTAGAACCTCTGGAGCTACGTCGTTTGAAACGCGATCTAATCCTAATATTCAAATGTCGTAACAATGAGATTAATTGCTGCGAAAATTTGTTTGTAATGTCCGGTAAATCAAATATGCGCGGCCATCGGAAAAAGCTGCTCAAGCGAAAGTTTCGCTCTAACTCGTTAAAACATAGCTTCGCAGTTAGAACAGTTCATGTATGGAACAAGTTACCCTGTTATGTTGGTTCTGAGCCCTGAGTCGAAGCACAGGACTCTATAAAATTAAAAAACGTTGAACATGCTTAATTTAAACCAATTCTTGCAGTTCAAAAGAAACCTTTAGAAATAAAAGTGATATTTACTCCCTTGCAACGTCTTTGTCCTTAACGATAAATTGCATTCCCATCTCGTCTGCCAGATATAAGAGGAAATCCCTTTCTGGCTGTAAACCAGTTTATTAACCTTAGCTTTGCACGTATAACTTGTTTGTAAATATATCGTTTGTTGTACATATATTTTTGTTAACTAGCACACTGGCGGTTGGTAAGCCATTGCCTAAGTTTCGAGCTCGCTATGACGGCTTTAACGCTCGATGCAAATCTCGTTACGCTGACTTTACCAGTTACTAGTATGTGTACGGTTAATAAACTATTTTTTGTTTGTTTGTTTGTTAACTGACATTATCATGCAGTTTTTGTGTGAAAGTGTTTCGTTAATCCATCGCTTCGGTTTCTTAAAGAACCGATCAATAGATCGTAGATAGCTCAGTGGTTTGCGTACGCCGCTACTAGTCGTATTCGGAGGCTCCGGCATGCGTTTGCGATAGACGGATTAATTCAATAATTAAATATTTAATGAAAGCATAGTATAACTCATTTCTCCACTAAATGCTTAACCAGCAATGCGAAATTTTGTTACATCTATAAAAATAAACCAATAAAACCATCAATTTATAATCAGTTTAAAAGAGTATAAATGTCAGCAGTTAATAGCTGTAAATCATGAGAATGCAAGTGATGAAACCCAACTATCGCAACGCAGACAAAACTAAATAAATATAGGTATGTTCTCTATCCTTTAAATAAATATTCCGTAGAAAAATAACGAGATCTTGTAAGACGTTCATGCGTAATGTAATAACGCGATGCTGCTGCACTGCGCAATTTCTAACCGCTGTGCCCTTACGACCTGCTGTTGTCACTTCAAGGATGAACATAAACCTTGGCCGCATCGATAGCGTAGGCGGGCGGCCGACTGCCCTCCTCCCATTTTCAGCAAAATAGGGCTTTTCACTTATGGCACCCGCAATGTTCCCTTATGACCCCAATTTTGAGTCCCCCACTTTTGAGAGCTCCCTCATTGTCGAATAGCATGCTGCCAGCCGGACTTAAATTTTCGATTTTTTGGTGACACCAAGGAACTTAGGCGGCTTTAAGTAGCAGGATGTCGTCACAGGATACGTTCGGATCCCGGCCGAATGGTTGCGCATGAGGCTTACGTGGTATGAGTGTAAGGGTCCCCAATGAAATTAGTTCGGATCCGTCTTGCTCAAAGGTCAAAAATGTAATATTCTATTCCGTATCGTGATCTCATTTGGAAGGTTATGCAACTATAGCTAAAATACATCGTTGGGGCATTTTCATGATAATATTTGATTATTAGCACTTTCAAGCCCACACTCCCTGGAAGTATAACGTCGGGTGAACAGTCCAAACCCTTTACTACGTAGGCACGTGTATATCGAGAAACGCGAAAGCAATCGGACGTAGGAATTTAGGGGTAATCCAAATTCTCTGGACTTCAAGGGATGTCAGACTGTCGTCACGAAAAACTGTGATGTTTAAATCAATGTGCAGCTTAAATCAAATCAGTGCCATACAATACTCAAATTTAACTTTCAGCTTGGCCTATAGGTTACAATACCATTTGCATGCGTGTCTATTGGCCTCTAGGTTATAGTGCTATCACTGCATGCGCGATTATACACAAACAATTTCACTGTACTTATTTTCGGCATTAAAGCTGTTTCAATCAGTTAAACAAAATCCACCACGGTTGTCTATAACCTTGCTTGCTGGTGATTCAATTATAAATTTTTCCGGTATTTGGCAGTTATGAAACGTGTTCGTTTTCCTGTTTTGGACTTTTTTCGTTTTGCTGTTCGATTGCACCTTGATGTTCATTGCTAAACTGCTACTCCTATATTTACACCAAACTAATACTCCTACGCAAAACTTTATAACAAATCTTAGTCGTATTTTATTTTGGATCAGCAATACCTACAACCAAGTCACAAAAGCAATATTAAACGAAGCTATAATCTACAATGCTTTATAGTAGGGCCGTGATTTGTCAATCAATAGTAGGCTTAATTGACGATAAAGGGATATCTCAACAAGCTAACATACGACATGCAGAAATATACTCTGCGACTAATACACACAAAATCTTATCAAGCAACCTAGATCTATGTTAGTTGGGACACAATTTTTTAGCTGGGAATACAAGTTCGGTCTCACAAAATTGTAAGTACAGCAACAATATCGCCAGTTTTTTAGGTTATACTTTTGTACAAAAACTACAGTGGCCCACCATAGTTTTGTTCGTTCCGTGTCAATATGTGTTTACGGTTTCCTGCTTTTCGACCTCAACGATGTGCATTTGTTCGCTGTCTATACAGCCATTATACAGTTTATGTAATAACACATCGCAGCAGAATTATTAAATCAAAAGCGTGCAATTCAATGGTGCGTCGTGTACCAGCACAATCTACGTCTTGATAACAATTTATATCGAATACAGCACAACACGATATTTTCTATGCCGAACTAAATAAATATCGTGTTGCAGCATTGCCACTCTTGAAATAGACATTACACCCAAATATTAGTTTAAATGTAAAGCCATTTCAAGCTGCTGTCATCCCGTTAAAATGTAACACAGCAATAATTTAACCGCTTGTCAAATTCACAGAAAAAATAACCGCTACCTCACTCATTAGTCGTTAATCGAACAAATAAATACGATAACAATTTGTTACTTTCGCTAACACAGTACCACGCCGCTACAATATTATTTGCGTGTTATTCCCAAAACAAATTTTTCACTCAAAATTACGCCAAAATCCATTCCGTAAAAATATACTAAAAACGGGGGAAAATATGGCAATACAAATAATATTGGTGATAGCAAAACATTTAGAAAGAAATTTTTGCTTACTATTTGTAGTCGTTTTAGGCGTACAGCGTCTAAAATCAGATCGTGGGGCCCTGTATATCGTATCGGCTAATGAATTGATTAGTGCGATCATCAATTCGAGAAGTCCTTTAAAGGTATCGGTTGAAAATGGCTCGTAAATTTAGTCAAATGTGCGTGGTAGTCGATCGATACTGAAATCCTTCAGCCCATTTCCAGTCGTGTTTGACACACAGGCAATACCAAACTAAGGATTCCCGGTACTTCCTGGAGCCCGAACTCTGATGGTATCATACCAAATAGTAGTCAAACTCATTCCAAAGGACATCTCGCGTCATCTCTACATCATCATCGTAACTACCCCTTTTATTCACTGCAATAGTAATGGGGATCGTGCACACGCAACTTCATAGTCCATGTAATTCTGCAGATTTCCACCAAAGTGCTTAAAACGCTTTATTGTATACCAGGGGGTCTTTCCGATTACAGCCCATTCGCAGTACGGTAGGATTAGTACCGCTAACCTTGATAACTCGGTAGATCAGGTCAAATTTAGGGTGGAATTTATAGGCACTATTTTTGGGGTTGCCGCTTCCGCATGATGACGACATCGCTTACGAATGCGCGCTCTACGGTAAAAATATAGCTTCCAGACATTTTGGGCCGTATGATCTGGTCTGTTTCACGTCACTCCAAACGCTCTTTAGTGTTTTCAACATCCGACGCTCGCATGTATCGACATCGGTACTGTCTTCGGCAGCTATCTACTTATTTTCGCCTTGGAAATCAGGGTCCGTCCATGTAAAACAAAAAATGGGGTTTGGCCCTCTGACGCGAGTATCGACGTCCGGTACCCGAACAACGCACCGTTCAAGTATTCGTCATAGCTTTGCGGTGCTAATTCTGCAATGGGTTTTGTCATAGCCATGGGTATTTGGTTCCACCGTTCTTCCATCTCGTTAGTGTAATGATGGTACGGAGTAGCATAAACTACCCGACTACCCGAGACAGTCATCTTCGTCTTGAACAATTCCGAAGTAACAACCGACCTCTGGTCTGTCACGATAACCCGAGGAACACCATGACGTAGAACTATTTTTTCAATAACAATTGCACGATTGTTTCAGCAGTATAATTCAGTGTACAAAAGCCTCAGGCTCTTTGGAGAAATAGTTCATGAAATTGACGATGTACTCTTTCCGTAGTCGATAGGGACCCAATAACGACGACTGCAATTACCTGAAATGGGGCTCCAGCAATGGACTGGAGGGGCCTTCGACTGTTCGGTAACAACTTAAGATTGTATCAGATTTAAGATTGTATTCATGAAATACGTGATTTTTGTTTGTGTGTTTACGTAAC
>JASANE010006657.1:0-16535 GCA_030248225.1 Trileptium ribeirensis
TGGAGGGGGTTGACGAGGTCCTGTCTGTGTGTGTATGTGTCTGTGTGTGTGTCTGTCGCACCTGGATCTCGATAACGGTTGGGCGGATTTTGATGCAAAATAGTTTATTCGAACCGCAATGGTCGATTTAGGTGTAGTGACGGAGCCCGATTTTTGAATTTTTTTGCCGTGGGAAAAGTTATGGGACAAAATGACGTCATTTTTGCCCATTTTTCGGGCAACCCCTCCAGTTTTTGCGACTTTTCTCAATAACTACACGAGGTATCCGCAAACTAATAGGCCTATTCTATGTAGCTTTACCAGGGCTTTCCAATGATATATAACAAGTTTTTCAACTGCTTCCCAATCTGGAGTATATAAGCTTAGAGTTGGCGCCAAATTTCATATTTGGTGAAAAGTCGTGGGAAATGCACCTAAATGTGTGTTGTTTGTTGCTTTTAGTGTCTTATATGGGGTTTTCTGGGCAGATAAACTCATTTCAACTGTTAAAAATATTGTTGGGCAAATATTTTTCACACTTCTGGCTCATACTTGGCATAAAAAAATGACGTTTTCGAAATTTTTGGTGAGAAGTCGTGGGAAAAGCACATGTATGTGTGTTTATTGTTAGTTTTAGTGTCGGATATGGGGTTTTCTGGGCGACAAGCTCATTGCGAGTGTCCAAAATATTGTGTGGCAAATATTTTTCCCACTTCTGCTTCGGGGGATTGTTCTCACCACTCGAATTCTAGCTCGCAAGCGAGCTTCACTAGTACAACGGCGGTGTCTTTTATTTTAGCCCCCAAGCCCGAATTTTGTCAATATTGAAGATACTGAGCTGATTTTGGTATTATTGGATTCAGCTCGATCAGACGGTTCACAAGATACTCATTTTACCCACATCTCTGAAAAAAATTCATTCGATTTTTTGAGGTCCCAAGTCCCTCCCCCATGGGATCCCAAATTTTTTTCCTCGGAATATGGTCATGTTGGATACCGTTCGACTCGACCTGATGAGAGAAATCTACTCATGTGTGTTTATTGAAATCTACAGCTCCGTTAGAAAGTTATGAGGGCCCAAGTAACCCAGAAGGGTGGAAATAAAATGCAGGCCATGCCCTTCTCGGTTCTGCGGTTCCCAAAGTTTTTTCAGGGATGTGGATAAAATGAGTCTGAACCGTGTCAACGAGCTGAATCTATTGATACCAAAATCAGCTCTGTATCTTTACGATTGACCACATTCGGCTTTGGGGAGGCTAACAGAAAAGACCCCAATGGCGCACCCTACGGGAGGCCAGAAGGCCGGGTTAACAACCTTCGAACCTTCGACTTTTCTGGTTCATTTGGTGACTTGATACAATTTTTTTATCCTCCGGTATGAAAAACATGTAAAATTTAGACCGCTCCGCCCTCGGGTATTCCCTTAGCAAAATATTGGATGCGTCCCTGTGTACAACAAACGATGACGCTAACAGCACTATGTGCGTCTGTCTTCTTTTACTCAAATTTATGTCGCTTAAATACATTGCAACTAGTTCGAATCTAGTTCCATTCATCAACAGATCGACCGAAACCCAAGTTCCAGAGACTGACAAACTAGCAGTGCTGAATTTAGAACATTCAGTGAACCATTATAAACAGACTGGTGCCATATATTACAAAAATGCAGACGCTTTGGCCTAACCAAACCTGAGCAATATATAAGTTTAAGAGGCTATCCGTGCAGATTCAAAAATTTCGGAGTCCGATTTCGCAGCATAGACATGGGTAATTATTTTGTCAAGTCAGTTTCCTATATCAAAACCAATATCCAAGCACAAAACATAATCATAGCGTATGTACTCGGCCACGATTTGCGACGAAGCAACACGCAGGTGCTGTAAATATTTTGCAATTTAGCATTGCAATTTAGTGACAGCGTACACTTATAAAAAAATTTAAAAGCATGTTTTTATCTCATATTTCCATACAATCATAGCCTGCGGACATAGTGAATCCATACAGTATATCACTTGATGAACGCGAACAAACATATACAATCGACAAATGCACGTGTACGCATAGTGTATTGATACATGACGGGATCCCATTGTACGCGTTCTGTATACTGTGAATACTGAAGCTGAATTCAGGCCGCGAAAATTATCAGCGCAAGAAATGACCGAATGGCTATGAAGTAGCCCTGATGGGCGGTACGTTATGACGTTTGAAAAGAGAACAGCTTACGGCGAGGGCTTCGGGGGGGCGGAACTTCTCCGACTTAGGCTTAGGCTTAGTGTATGTCTCATATAAGGACCGTAGCTTAGGCTAAGACTAAGGCTTAGGCTTAGTATATCGAGAACGGCATGGACTGCATTATATTTCCGCCCCTCAGGGTTACTTGGGTCATTTGTTTGGTGTCTTACGACCTTGTTCAAAATATTCGTGAAAGATAAAAGTCATTTGGGAGAGTTACCAATACCGTACAATTGGCTAATTACTCTGCAGTATTGTAAAAACAGGACTTCACTGACGTTTACATTTAAATTTCAGGAAAGCTTTGATACGGAAAAAAACGTAAATCTGTATTATCAGATGAGACAGAAACAGGTCTCAAGAACTGATGACATTAATTCAAGCCCATGCTGCTAAAGTTTCTAATATGAATTACTTCGTATGACCATATTTTGGTGCTTCGTTTCCGTTCAGTTACAACGCTAATTTCAGAGATGGAAATAGGCCACCGTTTTATAACCCGGTACCCAGTTGGAGTAGTGTACACAATCTTGTGTATAAATCAAAAATACCAACTTGTCTATTGAAAAATGTATATTTTACCGTTGGGTTGGAAACCCTAGGTCATATTACCTATTAATTAACATGCCGCTGCGCCACGTTATTGAAGGTGTTTGCCATAAGTGTGACAATTGGAATTGTCATAAAAGCGAAAATTGCATAATTGTGGCGAGGATGGGCGCATCGGATTCATGCAGCTGCACAGGAGCCATTTTATTTACTTGTTTTATTTATTTATTTATTTTATTTATTTTATTTATAACACGAGCAAAACAAGTAAGCATTTATTTGTAAGCGCAGTGATAAATTGTACCGCGTCCATCCGTCTGCCAGTCCGACAGTCCGGACGATTTTTTCTAAGTATTTCAGAAACGACTGAAGATATTCCCATGGGGTCTTTTGCTTACGATAGCTTATGGTCTTGTTCCACGCTTCATATAGGTTACATCTATGCAACCCATGGAGTATAGTAGACCCCCTTTAAAGAGGGTTCCCACACAATTTTTGTGACCGATGGAAAATGCGTTTTTAATTGTATATATTTCAAAATATTTTAAAAATGTGGCGCATCTCTTCCGTTCGACTGGATGAGATCTACAACTTTGCTGACCATCATTTTTCTGTCAGACTCACAGATAAGGATATTGGGGTATAAAACGGGGTCCAAAAGGACCCATTTTAAAGCTTTACATGTCACATATTTATGATAATGGTTAACGAGGTTTATATGGTCACTATAAAGGTTCTCGGGGTCACTGAAAACAATGATGTGGTTCATTTGAACGCATATGTTACCGATATATCGTTTTTGGATAGATGCTGTATCCACAAGGACGCCTCTCTCCCAGGAAGTATGCAAGATTTCGTCATTTCCAATGTAATATCACATTTTGTTGCATTTGCTATTAAAAAGGTTTTCGAGGATGCTGACAACGATAAGATGATTCGTTTGAACATATTTGTGATCGATGACGTATTTTTGGAATGGTAGTGTATCCCATGAGACCCCCTTTCCCGCATTTGAGCCATGCATGATTCCTGGATTTTCGACGTAATGGTATAATTCGTTCTATTTGTGGTTATAATGGTGTCGAGGATGCTGAAAACAAATTGAAGTAATTTATTTGAGTGTATCTGTGAACGATGCAAACTGCTTGAAATGGTCGTTTACCCCAGGGGTGTTCCATCGGGCCATGTATGATTTTGTGATTTTCAACGTAATATTATAATCTGTAGCATTTGCGGTTACAAAAGTGTCGAAGATGCTGAAAACGATAAACTGATTTATTCTGTATCTTCAAAATTGACCAAATTTTGGCTAGGGGGATAGTGGAAAAGAACTGTGATTTATTTGAGTGTAGCTTGACCGATGTAGTCTTTTTGAAATGGTAGTTCATCCCATGAGCCTCCTGGCGAGCCATATATGATTTCGTGTATTTGAACGAAATGCTTTATAAAAATAGCTTGATTGCATAGGAACCGCTAGTTGAACGGATTGATCTATCTTCTAATTTAAGATTGTTTTCTTATATCATTAAATTATACACAGCGACATATAATTTTATCATCGCAACAACTTAGCTTCATATTCCAGTGATAATGCTCATGTTACTCCAACTGGTTCAGCATAGTATCCAGTATACAACCAAAATAGAATAAAAGGAAATAAAAGCGATACAATAAGATAAGCAAATATGCGTGAAACACAGTCAGCGCTTGATTGAAATTAAAAAGTAAACATGTAGCCGTATAGATCATAAGGACAGTGCTTCCATACCACGAAAGGTATCATACCCGGTCGCATCCCACGACGCAGTCGGGTTTGGCTTTTATATTAATATATTTTACCCAACAACATATATGTACGCCACTATAATATACTGTTGTCACGGCTCGATATTTTTTGTTGATTAAGCAAAACCTAAAACACGAAATAAAAAAGAAATGGAGAACTTATTAAGAAAAACCGACCACCACTACATTCGACAAGGAGTTTAATTTATTATTGTCAGAACCAATACCAAAGTCATCCTTGTTTGCTAATAAAAATAAATAACAGCACACACACAAGAGAGACAAACAATGATCCAGCCAGTATTAGAAGACCGAAAATTATATATACGGCTAAAAACACACCTGCATCAGGTACCGCAAAGAATTGAAAAAACTAAACTCAACTCAAACGTCACACAACACATATATAACTAAAATATATCGGGGATTGTTCTGTCAAAAATTAGACAATAATTGGTTCCTGTCCAAGACAATCCTGGAAATGGCAAAATTCCTACCGGATCCAGAATTCAGTTGGAAAAAATACATCGAAATTTCTGTTCAAAAATTCCCCGTGTTTTTTTCTGTGTTCGCGGAAAAACTAAAATGAAATAGAAGAATAAATGTAGTTATGAAGGGTAAAACCCCAGCAAGTTGTGCAGGTAAAATCCTAAACTGTAGATTCAAAGCTATGGGCGTTGAACCCAGCGTCACAAAAAAGCACGCAATTCAAAGTTTGATTTTGGATATCGTAGTAATTGCACTAACTAAATATCCCACACAGTAGTATAGACATGTTGGTCTGTGTTCACTAACGCTGTGTCGAGGCCAAATGTACTATAAAATCTGGGATATACAGGGGAGGTTTTTTGTTCACTAACGCTGTGTCGAGGCCAAATGTACTATAAAATCTGGGATATACAGGGGAGGTTTTTTATCCGTGTTAGGTTTTGTCCCAATGTATCAATGTAGTATATAACAAGCGAGTTGAAAGCGATCACTGCCATTAACACAATTCCATATGCGGTGAGTTTACAACAGGAACCATTATGCGCTTTCCTGATTCCCCACCCCGGCCGTGATATATTTGCGTACGTAGACAGAACGATTTTTTTTCAAACGACAACGCTTAATGTCCTTAACCGAAATACATGTGTAGAATACAAACACACAAAAATAAGTGCTTCAGCTCATTCTTTTCGGCCATCTTAAAAGTGTGTTCTCGACACCAGTTTTGGTTCTCTGACACTTACCAACCCAACCGGTTAGTATGGTTTACACCAAAATCACGATAACAAACCAACGTAATATATGTATAAAAACTGTATATCTGCCAAAGCAATATCAATGTCGCACTCACCTCAATGATTTATAGATTGGTTTCGCTTTTATGTTCACTCAATTTAGATGTGGTTTTGGCACAAAGAAAAAAACGACGAAATTCCCATGTCGGAACGAAATATGCATACGTCTAAATATATATACTGACGGCAACGCGACAGGCTTGGTCGGCTTTAAAATAAGTCGGTTCAAACTAAACCCGTGTCCCAGACCGGCTCATTGAAATTGCTCCAACCAGGACAGCAAATTCACTTTCACTAGCCCAACCCTATTAGTAACTTTTAGCCTCAATAATTTCAAACTATGACAAAAAATGAAAAACGGAAGGGAATGTTCTGCTTTTTGAAAAGAAAATTTCAAATACACCGGGGAAAGCCGTAGTTTCGGCATAAATGCGAGCAGTTGGGCTTTACTGTCTCAGATATGTTTGAATGAATCGGGTTAAAATTTTGTAGCCGCGAAAACGTTCAATTTCGCAAATGAAACAATAATTTAAAGTATTATATCATACAAGCTGACACTTCGACCCCTCGGGAGAGGGACGGAGCCTCAGGGGTGGTACTAGGGTGATATTCTCGGATGAGGTTCGAGGCCTTTGGGGGGTAGCCCCTTCCGGGATGCCTGCTTCGGCATGTATGCATATTATTGAAAACCATAAATTCATGCATCGTTTTTAAGAGGAGCGGTAATTGTAAACATTGATCATTTACAAAACAAATGTGTCGCAAATAGATAGGTTTGAATGAATTCAGCAATATCGAAAGCTTCCATAATCAGAAACAAAGCAATTTGTAGTAATGAATTGAAAACCAGAACGTAATGCATAGCTCGTTTACGGGGAGATACCCAGGCAATTGGAAAATATTACACAGTCATTAGTGCTTAATATCCAATTTGAGGCAAAGATATTTTTGGCAATTTATACCAGTTCCCAGCCACATACATATCTAGTTTGCCTGCTAACTACTTTAAATATTATGGTGTCTTTTATTATAAGTTAGATCTTGTCCATCGAATTTCGTATTAACTAGACCATATGGCGGCAGTCGGATCGGAATGAACAAATAAAACGACGCTTTCAGGCTTGGGCCAAGTTGATGTATGCGTTACAAAAGCCAATCTACACCTACATGATCAAGCCTAAAATTTATGCCAGTTTGGCTATGAAAGCGGTTTTGATCTTTATTTACCACTAGAAGCTAAGTTCCTCAGTGATCTCAGTTCCTCGTTTCTCCGTCTGAGATCGCGTGTGTTCAGAAAGTTTGAGATAAATTGATGCTAATATTCATTGTAAAGCTACGAAAGAACAAAGTTCAAAGTTGGGCTGAATTTGACCTGAAAAGAGGGCTTTCACCTCTTATTCTCTGACTGAATGAGGTGTTTGAATGATTTAAACCGTACAAGTATCCCACGTAAAGGCGTTAGTATTATAAAAACTTAAACAAGCTAAGTCCATCCATGGTCAAGCAGATCATGATTAAATTTCGGCGGGGCATCTTGACCACCCAAATTGTCTGAAGGAAATAAAGTACTTAATGCAATATATGCGGGTCCTGAATCGCAGCTTGCAGTAAAAAGTTGCTACGATCGGCCTGCGGGCTGTCGCATAATGCTGTTGCAATCAAATGTTGCACATTTAATATATGTATTGCAAAACAACCATAGTCATGGTTTTTAGCCAAAGGTAGGACAAAGCCCGGGCGGATTAAATTGGTTCGCACAACAACATTACAAAGCGTAAACGAGAACGACATTCTGAACAATCATCGTTCTTAATCGGACTACTCAATAAGTGATGAAAGGCGTGGACGAAACATTTTGACTCTTCCATCACCCTACAACCACTGTTGTTGACCACTACGACCAAAGCTCCATTCTTTCAATTGATTCGTTTTCTAAAAGCAAACGTGTTCTAGTTAACTCAGTCAAAAGTGATATACCCAGTCAAAAAAAGTGTTATGAGTGGGAAACGTAGATCTATTATCATCATGTGGTAAATTTTGACTCTTGCGTCACCCTACAACGACTGTTGTTGACCACTACGACCAAAGCTCCATTCTTTCAATTGATTCGTTTTCCAAAAGCAAACATTTTCTAGTTCACTCAGTCAAAAATGATATACCCAGTCAAAAAAGAGTTATGAGCGGTAAACGCAGATCTGTTATCATGATGTGGTAAATTTGTGACTGACAATTTGTAGAGCTTTCTTTATGGCACACATAATTCGGATTTGCAGCGTCCGATCATCTCGTGCCTTGTTCTAACTAAAGTAGAAATCTATGTTTATGCCCGGCGCGTAACCCTTTCCTCCATAAAAGTTCACCCAAAGGGCTCGAGTAGGTTCAAAAAGGAGGTTCCGACAAAACAATTTATTAACCTGTTTTCTGGCATTAGGTAGAAAAAATTCAAATAATCCCATGAGATTCAACGTACGCGTAAACAATCGTATCCCTATAAGCAAGAGTGCATTAGGGAAGAGTATGACACTTCCCCGCACTCACATATAAACCCGTGTTTGATGTCACGTGCGTTTTCGGCCTGACCCCCCCAGTTTCTGTGGGGGTCGAGATGCCCTGACCCCCAGTTTCTGGGGGGAGGGTAGGTTGGACCCCCCCAATTTGGGGGGGGTATTATATGAAGCGATATTTCTATAATTTGAACCGTTTCAGTTATTTCATAATTACGACTTCGCGTATATATTTTCAGCTTTGTTTTAATATAATTTTTATTATTATTTATTATTATTATTTATTTCATTATTATAACAGACGCGGAGAAAAACGAAAATAATCAAGAATTAAGAAAAAAATTATGTTAAAAGAAAGCTGAAAATATATACGCGAAGTCGTAATTATGAAATAACTGAAACGGTTCAAATTATAGAAATATCGCTTCACATAATACCCCCCACAAAATTGGGGGGGTCCGACCTACCCCCCCCCCCCCAAAATTGGGGGTCCGACCTACCCCCCCCCCAGAAACTGGAGGGTCCGACCTACCTCCCCCCCCAGAAACTGGGGGGGTCCGACCGACCCCCCAGAAACTGGTTGGGTCAGGGCATCTTGACCCCCCAGAAACTGGGGGGGTCAGGCCGAAAACGCCCGTGACATCAAACACGGGTTTATATGTGAGTGCAGGGAAGTGTCATACTCTTCCCTAATGCACTCTTGCTATAAGTAATGAAAACATAATTGTCATTTTGTATGGCAATGGCAGATCTAAGTAGCACCAAGTTTTACCTGATCTAGGTTTAGGTAAAAAAAATAGGTTATTAAATACACCCAAATAAGATGTAAATACCCGAAAACGGTCATATCTCTATAATTGAATAGAAGACGTAATATTGTGGTATAACGCTAAGCTTGCTGTGCGAAGCAAAGTTAAATCGTGTTCACACGCTCAAACTATTTGCTCAAAATTTGAGCTCAAAATTTGAGCAAAAAGTTTGAGCGTGTGAACACGCCTTTATACTGTAAATACTGATACGATCAGAATTCAAAAACTTGGCCTCGACAAGGCCCTAGTTAAATTGACATAAAAATGAATATAAATATTTGCACAAAATAAACTATACATACCGTTAGTATTACTAGACTCAGCTAATCTGCAGAATTGGCAATATTACATAACACAACCGTGTCCGTTACTATGACATTAAGTTTTAACAATATCGTTTAGCCCTTACAATCATCAGCCATTATTCGAAAGCCAATAAATCAAAATAACGATATGCCTACGCACCGAAACTCCACAACAGCTCCTGTTTAGAATGTAAATCTAATCTTCAATAAACAACCGTAAACCCGTGTTGATACCTCTGTTACGCATGACAAAACAGGCTAACCAACTGAAAGAAATAGAAATCCAAACACTTCCATTGAGTTTGTTCAATTTTGTCGAGTGTGATCAAAATAGCGCAGTATATTTGAAGGGTAGTTTAATCGGTGCATCTACACAGCAGTCCATTAACACCCTAAACGCCTGACCTGAAGCTCCACATGGTTCCACGATGGCCAGGGATAATAACCCTATGCGGGGAAAGCTTTTGCGCCCCACACCAAAGAAACACGTGATTTGAAATTAAATTTGATGCCTGAATTGCGGTGTAATTTCGAAAAATATATTACGATGGCATCCTTCTAAACGTCATGAATATCGAAACATCCAGCTAAAATATGCCCCAGTGAACTAGGTACACGGTGGGACAACAAAATTTATATCTGTTACCCAAATAAAATTTTTTATTTGTGGTTCCGGGCCTTCCTCATATAGCGTCACTACCAATACCAGTAGAAGGCATTGAATACCACACCCAAAATTTAGAATTAGGTGCACCAAACACTACAGAACTTTGGCTTCAGCGGGAAACGTTTGTCGCATGTGTGGAACGAACATTTAGCGTGAGAGATTGAACAAATTAGCAAAATTGAATAAATGACCATTTAGCGCATGACAAAACGTGTTAAGTCATTATTGTATCAATAGTTATGGATAAGTAAAAGGGACACATAGCTAAAACAACTTTCAGTCAAAATTGAATGTAGCCGCTAAACCATTGTACTATTTCAGACATTTCCTCCTCCAAACCGTCAGGAAGCATTGTATGACGTGATATCTATGTACCTGCACCAACAGAGACTGAATTGAAACGCAGCCTTGAAATATAATCACACCATAAGAAAACGAATTGCAGCACTTATGCGATATGCAATCATGTAGTGTCAAACTCACTGAGACTATCCGGGGTGATTGTGTTTGTATCGTTCAGAATTACAAACATGATAATAGAAGTTACAACAATATCTTCCGCCAGTTTCACGTCACTGGAATGCTACTACCTACTTAGATTTTCTAAGCATAATGTCCATTTTTTATAACATTGCTCAATGTCTATACGGGTTTCTGCCGTATTCTCTTGTTTTGGGGGTCATAAAAGCAAAGTAACCCTCAGCGTTGAGGGCAGTACAGCGTTACACAGGTCCAGGCGTGCAGTTCGACCACATCTTCCAATGACTTTGGCTTTATCGACACTTTGAAGTGTATTTCAAAAATGCTTTCACAAGTTTAAAGTGTATTGCCATTTAGATTCCGTGGTGGTAAAACAAATTCAATGGCATTTTGGATATAGACTTTTAGATTTTGTTCAAAAAATAGGATCGCTTTATACATCTACAAAAACTTGTTTTTCATTTGAAAGATTTAATGTTAATTTCATATTATAACTCTTAAGTTCTAAGATATAAAGTGTTAGTACTCAGCGCAATAGTTTCTTGAGACGCAAAAAAACTTTTATTCGCTATGACAAAAAATCTGTCCCCAAAATATCAATGCGGTATAATTATTCAACCCCAAACACCTTGCAATTCCTGTGTTAAAGGCACCATGAATAGGCATGACTAACCGCAAATGTCTAAAGGGCATGGGTTTCCACAGAGAGTTAGCCTGCAAAGGTCGGATACCCTCACCCTCTACGCGAATTTTACTCCCCCTCCCCCCCGAAGGCCCTCCACCACGCGGAAAATTTTGAAACCGAATTCACAAAAATTGTGGAAATGTGACAAAAATAGGCACAAATTAGCAAAAATTGATAAAACTTATAACAAAAATTAGGTAAAATACGCAAATATTGGAAAAAAATTTCGCGAAATTGTGAAAAATTGTGAATTGACGAAAATTTTAAAAATCAACTCACTTTCGCTGAGACCATCCATCCTCCCACCCTAAGGCTACGAACATTCGACACCTATGCCATAGAGGTAGGGTACGGCCAACTGTTGCCACATTTTTCCTCCTGGCGTATTCCCATCCTATATAATCAGGCAGGGCTTATTCCAAAAGGTACTTTAGAACGCCATTTCTGTTGCACAAACTGTTATCAAAACCGCTTTAGAAGGATATGGCGCTTGGCTGCGATACATGTTGTACCTGGCCATATTCGACCATTGTGGTCGTTTATCGGCCCAAGGATTGTATGGGAATGCCTCCAAGGTCTGTTGGGCGTAGTTGCTATCGCGAAGGTTGTTTGGACGGTATGTACTACACCCTAGGGTGTCGTTTTACTACTTCCAGAGTTTATTCGGGTGGGCGTGCCCAACCGAGAACTCTGCCGGATATCCGATATCCCCACCCAAATGCCCTGGTGGTTATTGCAACTGCCCCGCATAGACCCATCTTCTTAATGCACGTAAGCGATTGGATTTAGCATAACGAATTAAGATCATAACCATTCTTGTGGACACATCTTGTTGTAAGTATACGCATTAGTCGTGCGAGTAAGAAAATGCTGGCGCTGTAATTACTATTTCCTTATGATCCATTATCAGTCTAAACTGTTTGTTGGATTATGGCCTAAATGTAGCAAAATGTTTTGCTGGTCGCAACGATTGTTACTCAGTAAGACTGAAGACTACGACTGTTGGTTAGTCCGACATAATTTGATGTGGTTTACAGCTTTCTGTATTTTCAGCGTGTCTGTACGCAACAAAGTAAACTAATTAATCATTTTCAGAATATCATCTGATTGGATTCGCACCAGATATTGCGTAAACGTGTGTTCATTCTCACATGTTCAAACATCTTGTTTAACATTTGAGTTCAAGATTTGGTCAAATTTGTCCAAAATTCGGAAAATGTGCCACATTGCGATATATCACTGCCTTTGAAAAATTTTGACCTCAATATTTGTGAAGGCTTCTTCTAAAGTAACATGGTGTTCAGAAGTTTGAACAGTGTTCACAGGTTCTCAATCGCCAAAAATTAAAAAAAATTGGCTACAAAGCTCAATATTTGACTAAAATTGCCAATTTTAATCAAAAATTTAAGACATGGACACACGTTAAGGTACAGCAATGAAGTTGAAGTTGCTTCACTTTATATTTGAGTAGCTGCTTTGATAATCCTTTAAAATGGCCTTTACCTCTAAAGTGTTGTGTGCCTCAAAATCTAAAAAAGCACTAAGATTATATATTGCAATAACGCAACAGTGAAGGATTTAGGTCTTAATGAATGGCTTTCGCGGCACCCCTTATTAGAGGTCTTGGTTTTGGAAAGAGACACTCCCACTCTCGAATATTATGCTTCAAACAAGTTTTCTTCTAAGGTTGTTACCCAGTCTCATTACCTTCATTGTTATAGCGTTTTCATCCACTGCCTCGTAAATATTGCTATTTCGTCTAAGCGTTGAATAAACGCATTGCGTGAACCAACGATTTATTTGGATTTTGATGAAATCTAATCATGTTGGTGCTCCGCTATTGTACAATTTATCCTAATTAATGTCAGGTATTACCTAGAGTAACCCCGACAAACGCTAAATGATATATCACTTTTTGATATTCCAATATGAACTGAATTTTAGCCATGCGGACTGGCATTTCTACAGTCTGTTCTTATTTGAGTGGTTATAAATGGCTTGATCTCTTTCAATACTTGAAAGCCTCAAAAGCATCACCTTTGCTCAATTATATACCGGTTACCAGTGGTATATTCTTGGAATTTCGTTGACACAAAAGCCGCTCCAAAGACATCCTGAGATTGCGAGGATGTATATAAATAGTTCATTTGTATGCTGTCTTTTACAATTACGTATTTATTTAGAAAGAAGACAATGCCGTTACTAGAACCTACAGTTTTAAACTTAGATCTTCCTTCTATACTTTCAAGTGTCTTTTAAACCCAAGACCTTTTGTTTAGTATGAAATCTTGGGAGTGCCTGAAACACAACACCAGTCTGAAACGTCACGGTTTTTTTCAAGATGTGAAATTTCAGTGTGTTAAAACCGTCTTTGCTGGTGCGTGATTTTGATAGTGTAGCTTTGTGATAGTATCAGGAAAATCACAACAGGATAAAGCTGGTTTCCGATATACTACGATGATACTTGATGTCACTTCTATACTTTTCCATATTCGAACTGTCGACTAAGGGTTATGGAGTCATAGACGATGGATTCAACATAGCCTGACCTATCACTTTTTAGTAGACAACTTTGTTCACAGTCAAACACGGTTTTCAAGAAAAATTGTAAAATATCGAAAAAATACAATTTAAAAACGCTGGGATAAATATATCTGCGTGATGCCAATGTGGTTTTTTTTTTGGGTAAATGTAACAATCCAATAGAAGATTTTTAATTTTCCCTGCATGGAAGGGCTGAGGCGTGAGAAGAAACACAAAACGCGGAAAGTAGACGGATCTGTTGGTTGGGTCGATTTATCAATCGATGTGGCAAAAGACTATGAGCCGAAAACGAAGCAGGTTAACTAATCGAAGAGGAATTAAGGAATATTTGTTCTTTCAATCGGGACAGATAGAACAGAACCATTAAAGCAGAATAAGGCGCTATGACATCCTGGTGGAGCGACAAAATAATTCATGTCGTCTCAAACATAGGTCATAACTAAAATTTAATCGAGCACTTAAATTGAAAACTAGGAAGATAAACTTTTAAACCGCGTTTGGATTACGATATTGTACAAACCGCGGAGGCTTCCAACTATGGAGGCTTCCAACTATGGAGGCTTCCAAGTACGGAGGCTTCCAAGTACGGAGGCTTCCAAGTATAGAGGCTTCCAAGTGTGGAGGCTTCCAAGTACGGAGGCTCCCAAGTACGGTGGCTGCCAAGTATGCAGGCTTCCAAGTATGGAGGTTTCTAAACACGGAGGCTTCCAAGTACGGAAGATTCCAAGTACGGAGGCTTCCTAGTACGGAGGCTTCAAAGTATGGAGGCTTCCAAGTACGGAGTCTTCCAGGCACTGGACTTCCTTTACTTACTGTTCGATCGAAACTGAAAAATCAAATTTTGTTGGATTAGGTTTGCAGGCAGCAAAATTAAAAAATATTTAGCTTTGTTTAATAATAAATACTTAGCAAAATACTGTAACTATAGGAACCGGATTGTCAGATGTTTAAGTGTCGTAGTATGCGATATGAAAGCGTTTGTGTGTCCCGTCAAGTTGGAGACAGTAAAGGGAAGAAAGACTAAATTCAGCCGAAATATTGCTGTATTCCCTTAAAGTGTTGTTCGAAAGCCGAGTTGTCTTTTTATTAGTATATCCAAGAGTGCATTAGAGAAGAGTCGACCACTTCTCTGCACCCACATGTTTGGAGGGTCAGGCCGGAAATGCCCTTGTGATCAAATACGGATTTACATGTGAGTGCAGGGAAGTGTCATACTCTTCTCTAATGCACTCTTTATATAACGAATACAATCACTGGAGCGATAACTGCGATCACTTGAACATTCCTGAGATTTTGTTCAGACCGTGAAAATATTGACGTTTCTGTCTGTATCTTTAAACGGGTTTCCTTCCATTTAGTTCAAATTTTCATAAAAATTCATTTTCAAATAAATAAATGATGAAATACTTCATTTTGAGCACAGAATCGCATGCCAATTTGAATTATATTTATGCCCGAGAAAAACAAAAATTAAATTCCTGATCTCTTTTCATGGATACGACTAAATCGGACAACTAATCTGGTTTGATGTCCAAATCATAATTGTGTAAACTAAAAACGGAGCATGATCAGATATTAATGCAGATTTCATGTTTGAATCATATTAATAATAATGGATTTATAATGCGCCAAATTCATTGAAAATATTACAAAAGCGCAAAAACCGAAACAACACTGTATGACACAAGTGAAGTTAATATTATATCACATTGGATGTTCGTCTATCACTAGTCCAATTGCCTTCATCCACAAAATTCTATATCAAATTCGTATGCATATTGCGTCATAAATCCAACGCTTGCTCAAGTGATCCGGTGGCGTCGGCAGAAAATTCTAACTGGACGGGCAACTAATCATTAAAAACTCAACTAATCCATCTGTGTGGGGTTGGAAGTTGGGAAATGTTTTGCAATTTTAAATCCACCAATCAAAGTTTCGGCGATGAGGGGAGTACGCTCTATAGGCCTCCTGTTTCTACGCGCATGTCTTGCTCTTAGACCGCTGTTCATGAAAAACAACTCCATGATTAAACTTCATGACCATGATCATGTGGTCGAAGAAGTAAAAATATTACATTTCATAAAATATATTCTCCGAAAAGACATAAGCAAGGTAAGTAGTGGAATTCCGGGCCCCCGTTTTAGCGAACTAGCATTAAGCCAACATTTTTGGCTATTAGATTAAGCCACTATTGTGTGTTCGCTTCTTGTTAAGCTTGCGCAACCCGTTGCCTGCCTAAGGCATAATTAATATTGTGTTCCGTAACGAAAAAATCAAAAATACCTTTTAGCAGAAAAGTTTTTGTTTTAGCCGCTTAGCTGATGATAATTAACGACAGCTGCTAAGAGTTAAAGTGAGAACTTAGATTTGAAATCCTTAGGTAAATCGTGCATTATGCGATTCAAGTTTTTGCTTTGTGTAACATTTTGTATTACATAAAAATCATTACAAATTCTTGAACTCAAAGTTTACGGCATATAAACTAGTTAACAATTCCAAATACCAAGTCATATGCATTTTATTTTATAATATATATATCTATTATTGAAGTTTTTCAAAATGATTTTCGTGACAACTGAAATGCATAAAATATTTTTCACAAAATCTGGAGGTGCCCAAGTGTGCTGTTCACGGAGAAATGTGGTCATCCAGTGCGGATGCAAGCACTCCAGGCAGATCCAGATTGGACTAATATAAATTGGGAATGCCA
>JASANE010006661.1:0-19876 GCA_030248225.1 Trileptium ribeirensis
GAACCAAGTATATTATACATCTGTCACCCCACTTCCCCCACCACCGTGTTGGGGGGGGGGTAAACCCCAATTTTCTATCTACTAAACTCGCATAAATATTGATCGCTTTTTGGAAAGCTAACCGCAACAACTGTTATACTATACACACCTAAGTTTGGAAGGGTATCACTTTTTCTACAGCTGATTACACGCGCATTTTATATTCCTGGCCCTGTTTTGATTTTAGTTTCAAATATCAACAGCACATTAACAAGGTAAGAGTGTTTAATGCTACAATATAAACATTATTACTGTTGGTTTTATCCCAGGTAATAGTGGGCAAAAATTCGGAAAAAACAGCATGTACTTCAGGAATTCAAAGATAAACATGCCTATTTGCTGCGTTGTGTTGTAGGAAACGCGTAGATGTCATAAATCATACATTTGATAATTCCTTTGTTAAATGGTTTGCACCATCAAAAATATAAAATAAGAAGCCAAAATTTCGGTATTCCCAACTATTTCTAGAAAAATACGCAATTTTTGTACCATATCCACAGCATTATAGAACCGAAGCATAAGCCACTATGCTATCTTGCTCCCATAATATAGTCACCTAGTGGTGCCTTTACCACTTTTGGCTACGTCCAAACTAATATTTGCGACGCCGATAGTCCAAGCGTGTTTCTGCTTGTTTCTGCGTTGTAATGTTGTGACGACTAGTATAATGCCAATTTATTACATGGTTTGGGATGAAAATTCTGTTTCTGTTGTTGCATGCTGTTTTTATTTTATTTCTCTTTTTTCAATTATCATTAAAATCTAACAATTTTTACAGTAGTTGGGAATTTCGAATTTTGCACTCCGTATTTTAAAAGCATTGTTAGAATAGATCGCATAGCTATTGCTTGCAATAGATATGTAGGATAAATACTATTGTAACGGGAAACGCGGGCTGCACAACCTCTACCTCAACCTCTACACAAAGCCAAGTTTTAGAGCTTCAGAGATGTCATATTCGTAATCAGCGACGCCAAATTCCAGGTGTGCAATTTTATTGATATATATTATTCAATGAAAAATAAGCAATTTTTGTCTGCAAATGCTAAACATACGCTGACACCGTTAACTAATTAGTTAATTACTAATTAACTAAATTTTATTTGACAAAAACTATATCTTTTGCATCTAAACGATATTAGGTCTTTCAAATAAAAAAATTTAAATCGGCACAGTAGTTATTGAGGAATTCGACGGACGGACGGACAGATGGTGCCAATTTTACTCCCTCTGACGAAAAGAAAAACTTTTCCGATCGCTCCAATCAATACAATTGTAAAAGTAATAAATTACAAAATGTGAGCGGAGCCATAGGCAAAGTATTTTTTATCTCATTTATGTATACATGTATTTCAACTAAATATTTAATCAATTTATATTAAGCATCACGTTTTAGACATTTGACATACGAAAAGCTAGCTTAAAATTAGATAATTAATTAGCAATATCAACTAATTAGGGTTAGTCTATTTTTAGCATTTTAAAACAAAAATTGGTTATTTTTCAATGAATAATTAGTGTAAAGCTATTATTTTGGTGCGTATAGTACATCTCGCCGTGCTGATTGAATCTCATGTTTATTAGTATCCCAGGATCTTAAAAATATGTTGACAAAAACTATATCTCTTGCACCGGAAGGATGTTACACCTTTCAAACACAAAAAAAAATAAAAAACGGCCCAGTGGTTACTGAAGAGTTTGACGGACGGCCGGGCAGACTGTTCCGATATTCAACCTCTGACGTAAACAAAAACGCATCGTTTCACTCTGTTCAATTAATGATTAATGCCACCAACTCAACGGTTCCAGGGCAGTACCCAGTTCCTGTGTGGTCTTATATCGTCTGTAGCGGCAAATTTTAATAAAAACTTAGATTTGGATCTAAATTTATCATCGGATCGCCACAGGATGCCGACCACAAGTGATGATAGTACTTCCACCGGCATATTAACGATTCGTTCCTGAACGAAAATCTATGAGTCAGAGTATCTAATTCGGTTTTGAAATTGCTTCAAAATACGGGAGCTTTGCGGACATTACCTATGATTTACCTTAAGACGTATGCATCGGTGCCAGATTTTGTCACAGTCATCCGCGGCTCTAAAGCTAAACTTGTCTAGTCGCGATTATCTATTTTGACATTTTTTGGACGAGCAAGGCCCAACAAGTATGCTAGCTAATAGTAAACCGCGGCTGATAAATGTCACAAGAGCCGGAGTCGGGTTTAAAAGCCTGAAATGTATGACAACAATGGAAAATCTCGAAAAAATGAAAATTGGTAATACCTGCAGTTGTAATATCGTAAAGCATCCTTCCAGTTATAACACTGTAGTTTTAGTGTAAGACAGAGTGTTTTACATAGTTACTAGTTTGGCTTTTAAAAGGCGCCTAAACAAAAAGTTTGAAAATAGTAATATTTACCTATATAATTTATTTGTATTTTTGCGAATTATTTTATGTACTGGCCTTTTTTGGGTCTAAAGCTAATTATTTGTTCTCCAACACAATGTTTTAAACTGAACCTATTTAATATTTTTCAGTAGTACGCTGCGGCTACCAAGCCCTGAGATATAGCCGATCCCAGATAGTACAAACGGACTAGCATAGCTTAGCTATAAATTTTATGTATAAAGCGGCGGATTTGGCTGCACATGTTCGTAACCGCCACAATTGATTGTGTGACACAACTCGGAACTAGGTGCACACGTCTTAAAGTAAACGATGCGTTATGAAGATACATAGCTAGCCTTTGTTTTGTATTGGATATACACTGGGCAATTGAGGCAACAATAACTCGGCAACCGGTTGGAGGATCCGGCTTGATTTTTTCAGTGTATGTCCGCATTATATAAGTCTGCTTACTTACGTTTACATCTTTATGTGCATCTCCTGCAGTTACACAACCTCATTTCAAACCAAAATTGAACTTCAGTGTATGAGTTATTACGTGTAATTCGGTAACAGATAAACCTTACTGACCAAAAGTTTGACGCTTCATGTGACCTAATGCAACGTATACTCGTAGCAGTGATATCGGCTTTGAATCTAACATTTAATGAATCAAAGTGACCGAAAACCAATATTTTAATTTGACAAACATGTCCGTATGGCATTTGCATCCGTTTAAAACAAATTTTGGCACTAACATATTACATTTATATTATTGCCATTTATTATTATTTTATATTTGCTATGTTTTGTAGTCGATGATATTTTTCTGCTAGGAGCCCTTACCACATCATCACCAAAATTAATTATATTTGTTATTGTATTAAAATAACTAACTAATTTAAATACATCGCCACGGAAAATTATACATTAACGTTCATCCGACGTGACACAACTGTTAACATAGGAAAGCTGTTATATATTAGAAGTATCCGCGGATCTAAATGCTGCACAGAAACATTAATTTTACTTAGTTACATTGTTTTATTACATTTATATACAATGCACAATTTTATATCGTATTATACTGGTGTACATGAAAGCCCGGATGGAATAAATTTTAGTACATGCCCTAACTAAATACAACATATGCACTTTTTAAGATTTTTAAACTTTTCAGTTATAGTTTTCAACATATGCAGTTTTAATACAAAGAGAAAGGTCTGATGAAAAAAGAAGCCCAATACTGCAGACATAACACACCAGGATTGGCTGATCGCTTACGAAGATATTGTCGAATAAACAGTGCCAGACTACCGAATAAAAGGCACACAATGCGCACAGCAACCAGTTACAATCTATACATCAACAACCTACGAAAGCACAGAACCTATACGGTAGTGATTATTCTTCCATATTCCACAATTTTAGTATGACAACGAAATAATTATAAAGAGTGTCAATAAAAAGGATGTTTCCTCGAAAAATATCTGAACTTTTCCGCAAAATATTTGAACAAATAGAGAACTAACAACATAAACACTACGCTTTTGAATCCCAGAATTCATTCAACCTCACTGTGTTGATTAATTTAGAAGAACGCCAGTAAAACAACATATAAGCACTATTAAATTTCCAAAATCTGTGGCGATTACAAGATTTCCCGTCGGGTGCCCTCATTTGTCGGAAACTGGTAAACACTAGTAAGCATTCCGGCAATATACGAGAAGCTTCTTATCCAATTTGTCAGACAAGTCAGAGATACAAGTGAGAATTAGCCGAATTTCTCAGGCTGATTTGGCTCAGCCCTTATCAAATTTTACCTGGCTCGGCTCAACTGGCCTAGTAGTTCGTATCGTTAAGGTAACTAAATGTTGCAACAAATTAAGTAACACTTGTAAAGTACTTTTTATTCAGGGGAAGCCAGTGCTACAAAATGGTGAGGAACACTAAGGCCGACAGTCAATGCTACGGTTGAACAGCGAACTCAGATATCAGATACGAAGGGACAATGATAGTAAGTTCACAGAACAGTATAACAATCTTAGATTTGCTGAGTTAATGGACGCGGTACATCGGGGACCATGTTATAAACATGTGCTACCCATTCGTGCTTTTGCGCTACTGACTTAGATTCGGACCATATTCCTGGAACTCAAATATCACATTAAACCAATGTCATTCACCATCAAATTAATGCAATGATTTGTTACAAAGGACACTTATTCGAAAGTTTTGTCCGCCACTAGTCTATACCATACCACACAGTGGTATACAGTACATGTCTGCACTATAATAGATGGTGTATGAGACACCATCGAACTTAACTATAGAGTAAAAATGTATTGTATTGTATGAGTAAAATGTATTGTTTCTGCTGATGGTGTCTAAGACCCTATAAACAAACATAGTGGTAAATATAGCTTGCTTAATAGATAGAGGGCGATCTAAGTTAGATCACTTGTTAGGTACATCTAGTCAACTGTTAATGCATTTGTGAGCCCGGAGGCGCATCTTTGGTATCCGCCTGAACACTCAATTACTGTGCTCATTGGAAATATATGTATTTATAAAGACTGAAAATGAAATTTCACCCTTCATTCCTTTTACATTTTGTGCCAAACATTACGTTTTACATTTTACATAGGAAAATTTTTTAAGTATTTGTCGCTCTTTATATCCGCCCTTACACAAACGCATTACATAATGTGTATAAATAGCAGCATGATGTAGCTGGCAACATACGACCTTCTGCAAAAATATATTATGTAGTCTGCACCATTTATTTTCCAACACTATATTACTTATGTATACTACATAAAAATACTATCAGAAACTCGATAATGTCCAGGACGCCATAAATTTCTGCAAAAATATATTATGTAGTCTGCACCATTTATTTTCCAACACTATATTACTTATGCATACTACATAAAAATACTATCAGAAACTCGATAATGTCCAGGACGTCATACAATGGATGGGGCAAAGACACCAAGGGTGAACAGAACATTCAGGTGGGGGCCCCGTGTAAGACACCACGTATTTCCAGATTTAGACAGCAGAGAGTGTCCTGTAATAGCAACTATTTGGGATTGCAAAGCAATTGCGAACACACTATATACGTCACACTGTAATCGTTGCGGTATGTAGACTGTAATGCTCCAGGGAACCAAATTGCTAATGTTGGTATAACAGTTCCTCGCTGATACTAGATACAGTTGCAACAGAATCTACACATTGATTGCCACAGCACTTTCTAGGAATTGGGGTAGCTGGCATAAGATATATACAAATTGATGCACCTAGCATGGCAGCATCTACAAATTGAACAACTGTCTTGAAGTTTTGGCACATCGTAAAATACTAGGAATGGAGAATGTGAGCCTTTAGCGCAGCACTATCACTGCCTGTGCTACTGCAGTGCCGGGTCCACACTGAAACTCGCGGAGCGACTCCACGCCGTACCTTGCTGCAACCGTATGCGTCTACAGCTACTCCGTTAGCTAAGGCGGCCTTTCGGCTCTGCTTTTGGTTCTCCAAGATGCGGCAAATACCAAAAAATCATGTTTTCCTGTAGAATTATTGTTGTGTCAACACTAAATATGAAACATGTACTAAATATTGATTTCTTATGTTTTTGAAAATGGCTTTAGAACATACAGATTAAATATGTCTTGTCTGGGTATATCGTCTTGCATGCGCTCATACGAAATGCATGAGAAACTTAAGCTGCGCCGCCTGCCATCCTCTGTTAACATTATGTTCAAAATGTTAGCGAACAAACTAATAGTTACAATAGCCTTACTCCATTTCCATACTTTTCCGTTCTGCGAACGCTTAGTATTTAATTACACCGAAAATGATACCATTCGAGGCAGTAGTCACATTCGATCCAGTTGACATCATCTTCACCTACGCGGAGGTCTCTTCGTAACTCTGCCCGCATTCTCCGCAGAACCAATCGATTTCTTCGCTATCGATTTCGATCGCGCGTAAGCGTTGCTCGTATTCTAAATAATCGCGCGGCTCACCACCACAATGTTTAAACAGACTTTTATTATAGACCTTACTTTTGCGTCGCGCATCAGCTAACCGTATTACCTCCAAATTGGGACCTTGTACCTTGACTACTCGACATAATCGTTCGAAATTCGGATGAAATTTGTTGGTGATCCTACGAGAATCGATTTTCTCCGGCCTTCGCATTAATAATACATCGCCAGGCAAAAAGTCACGAATGCGTGCTCTTCGATCAAAATATCGCTTGTAGGCGTCTTGGGCCAAACGGACGGACTTACTAGCTTCTTTCCAAGTGCTGGTCAACATATCCAACAGTCTTTGTACCTGTTGGCCTGGACTTCCATCTTCCGTTATGGACAACAACGGATTTTCTCCAGGTAAATCGTGGTCACGACCATGCATCATGAAAAACGGAGTTTGACCCGTCGATACGTGTACCGTAGTTCGGTACGCAAAAAGTGCGCTATCGATGTAAGTGTCCAAAATATTTGGTTCCAATTCAGTGAACGGCTTGATCATGGCCATCAACGTTTGGTTCCATCGTTCCACAAGACCATTGCACTGATGATGATACGGTGTAGCAAACACTGTTCGACTTCCTAATTTCGCTGCTTCAGACGTGAATAATTCGGACGTGAAGGCTGGTCCTTGGTCAGACAAAATGACACGCGGTACCCCATGTCGGGGTACTATCTTGTTCAGCAATAAATCAACAATAGTCACGGCCGTTTGATCTGACGTTGCGAAAGCTTCTGGCCACTTCGTGAAATAGTCAATAAAGTTGACATGGTCTCATTTTGTTCAACAATTCATCCTCTATGTATCTATAATCGTGTGCTGCTCTTATCGTTATTTAGGCAACAAGATTAGGTCAAAAAGGGATTTTAATGTGCCTATCGGGCTCAACATACACGGAAACGGTAAATCTTCGCAACCGGTCGAGCTATAAGGGTCCTCTTGGTCTCATTTTGCTGGGCTCTACAAATTGGGGAAGAGGCCCATGAAAAACCCGAGTGCCTTCGATTCGAGCCCGATGGCAAAATTTTGAGCTCCCCTTTTCATCACCTCTTGATAATGTTTTTCGTTTTCACTGGGTAAAAAACACCCCCAAATAATGACATGAAATTTGTACTAAAATTCCGCCTGAAGGCAAAAACTACAAAATAGCTTTTTCTCTATATCAAATGTGTTTTGGAAGTGTTTCTGCCATGATTTTTAATCGTTTTTGGCAAAATTGGACACCCCGGTTCATTCCCCTTGGAAATATTTTCAGCGAATGCAGAACCCACAAGTTTTTTCTCTAATTACTTGCATGTTGTGAGTCTATAGTGCAAAATAAGCGGTTAGATCTCGTCACATATTCAGGCAAAACGGATGATATTTGGCTGATTTTGTAAGCTGGTGCGCAATATAGTTTTGCACGTCTCGTTAAATTACATATATATTCAGTACTCAGAATTCACCACCTTGGCGATAATAAAGGCTATTAGTTATATACATATTTTCTTGTATGTTAAGGAAGAAAAGAAAAAGGAACAATGTCTTGAGCGCGGTGAGGATTATGATCGAGTTAAGCGATTAGAAATTCAAGCTGATGACGCCGACAAGCAGTTCCAAGCCCAGCGGCGTAAGAAAAATCCCGATATGGGGTTCGCTGACTATGAGCAAGCGACTGCGCGACAATATGAGCGGTTAACGAGGCAAATTAAGGTAAGTATTTTATTCAGCTCATAGCCTTGCAACTCATCTAGAGTAGTCAGCCGGTCTGAACTGTCGGTATACCATTTGTACTTTTAAAATTATTGTTTCAAAGAATCAGGGCATTTTGAGTTACATTATGTGCCACTGAACGTGAATTTTTTCATAAGGCACGGTGTATAAATGAAAAACCGAATTCACTATCCAATTTGTTTTTAATTTATACAAGATGCCTTGGTGAAGTTGACTTGAGCCGATTTCATCGAGCTTACTCTAACAGGATTTAAAATTCTGTCATGTCATCGCAAACAACTTAGTAACATCAAATTCGCTTGTTTACAAATGATAAAAAGAGCCATTTCAAATAACTCTCTAGAAAACAATAACAAGTATATATAAAGGCCAATTGTTGTGACAAATTTTGGCATAATACGTGGTGATTCTTGAGCGAGCCGATTTCCCAATGAGGGCGCTGGGGAAAGTAGTGAAAATTAGTTTTTTTTTTTGTTTCTGACACGCATAACTCGTCATCGGCCGGGTGGACTTTATAATTTTTGTTCGATAGCAAAAGTCATAAGAATGTGCTCTTGAATGCGAACTGTTCCGAACCCATGTTCCTGATCAAATTGGCAAAAACGGATTTTTAAGTGCTCTTTGTCGAATCTTTCCATATGGGTACATACGTACCGACCTGTCGCAGCTCATATCTCCCCGCATAAACTTCGCATCTAAAACGTAGATCACCACAGAATAAGCTAATTGAGATTTACAACTTTGCACTTTTTTGTGTCGCCGCTCCGTGAGCCGCCGTGGGTCCGAATATGGTACGTTGGCCCTTTGCAAGAAATGTCGATTTTTAAAATTTCGGCATGCTATTGCGTGCTTTTACCTCAGAATGAGTACAATTTCTTCAACAGTTTGGTTATGCGCCGTGTGCATTGCATAAAGAATCATCTGTATAGGTTTTTTCAGTAGGCTGAATACGATAGTTTTGTTATCCAGAGCCCAGCATAATTACTTAATGTTTTGTCAGTTGTTTTCAGTCGGTTCACGGCCGACGACGTTTTAGGTTTTTGTTAGGATTCGGCGTTCCAGAGGTTCTAAGGTGTTATATCTGGGTTCTGTACTAAGGGGAGCCTAGATATTTAGTGTTCCCCCAGCTAAAACTGGGAATCCCCCAGATGCAAAATTAGCAGCAAGCAGAATGCTTAAACTTACCAAAAAATAACATCGTTTGATAACCGGAAAGGTGACAATGAGCAACTAAGTTAACATCGAAAATTGAAGTAAAGGCAGAGCTGAGCAGTCGGACACAACATAAACTATCGATGAAATAGCGCAAGTGTAATGCACCGTGTAGTATGTCAACGTGTGTATGTATTTACACGCACGTACGTGTGTTATGCTTATTTTCGTGTGCGTGATGTTTATTTTCGTATGTATATACGTGCTCGTGTGTTGTATTTGAGATTTGTTCGGCTTACGCTTTCCAAAACGGCCCAGGCGCCGTTTCCTCGGGCTCATCATCATAGTGTTCATCCAAAACCACATCGTCGGTCACGTCTACTGTAAGCTGCCAGCTCTTCTTCGTCTCAGCAATACTCTGTGTCGTCAACGATGCCGAATTGTCGTTATCATCGAGAGCAACGATAAATTTTTCGTCGTCTACAACTTCAATTACGACATCAACAGGAGGCCATTCGATTGTCTGCTGCATCTATGTTCGACTTTGGAAGTTTCTGTCTCGACCTTCTACGTCCGTTACTTTGAACGAAGTAACGGATGCTCATCAGATCTGACCTCTCCACAGGACCAAAATTTTACCTGGTGGGCTTTAAGCTGGGGGCCCCTGCTCCAACCAGTGGGGAAATGAAAATACCTGGCGGAATTTCACCTCAGGTTACCTAGGTCAACTGGGCTTTATAATGGTATTTTTTCATGTGTTTCATGTTTTTACAAGATATTGTCGTGCGTATCTCTGCTGACCACAGTTCATTTTATTAGGATTTTGTCATACATAGTCGAAATATAAGAAGATTCGACTTTTCTTAGGACGGTCATTTTTGGTGTCACCTCAAAGCACCTGAGGGGTTTACCTGGCGGAGCTCTCACATATCGTCACCGCTAGATCATTGTGAAATGACTAAAATGGCTCAGATTCCATAATGATTGTGATGTAGCCGTTCACCATATTGTCCTTGCGACGAAGGTAGATTTACAGCGGAGGAAACACAATGGACTACAGACGTGAACAAAAGGCAACGCCAAATACGATTTGAGTATACGAAGCAATACGGCCTTGCTTCGGAGGTAAGGTAAGTTGCCTTTCAGCATGCGCACCAGCAACGCACTCCCTTACAGCTCAACTTGAAAAATATGAATATCTGAGCTTTGAATTCTTCGAAATCGTTTTCTTTCTGCGCGGCGCACGACGAACCGACCACTAAAAGCTTTCCTTTATCTTCAGTGCCTCATGGCACATGATTCTACTGGCTTGAAGAAAAATCAGATTTCGCTTTGCTTCAACGCCATATTGTAAATCGTCGGCATGTTTACCATCATCTACCATCACCCGAAAAAACTGAAACCAGGATACCAGCCTGCGATCATCGTCGATCAAGTATGTAAAAACACTCGAAGAAAACGTCCGGCCATAGTTATTCCTTCATCGTCTAAAGAACGAAACAAATCGTCCAAATCTTGCTCTGGATTCATAAATTCTGAGCAATTTTCGCTTTTGTATGCAGAAGTCCTTCAGCTTCTATCATGTGCTGCTACTGTCGTGTGGTTGTGGTCACAGCATTTAAATGCTTTGTTAGTTCAGTTCCCATCACTTCCGTGCGACGAATGTGACGAACCATGATCGCAAGAATGTCACGCTTGATTGCAACTTACAGAACTCGCACTGTAGTCACGACCAATAGCGACAATCGACAAAAATAGCATCGACTAGTAGCATCACTCACAGTTTCTCAAATCTGCACAGTCGTCTGAGCAAATGCTGTATGAAGCTTGGCTTCCTTGCTTAACACGTCATGCTCAATTTCCCATTTGAATAGTGGGACATCGGAGAACGAAGTTTAGGGGTCAGCGTCGACGTCATAGACAGTTTGGTGACATTACTTGAAGACACTATCTGTTTCCGGAGGAAGGCTACGGCAGATTCTTCATAACATCGTAGTGATCCTTTGCGAACGCTGTCTTCGTTGACACATGCTAAGAAGCTAGCTGCACTTGGTGGGAATTACATTAACATTCCGTCGTTCTATGATTAAACCGCTTCATACGACAGTTTGCACTGACGTTCTTTGACCGTGCGCCGCCACCACCATCACATCTATATGAAAAACAGTTTTCTAGCAAACATTTCTTCGGACCGCTTTCTGAGAACAAAAACGGCAGACAAACACAAATCTTGCATTAATAAATTCGATCGCTTCGTAAATTGCGCTTGATACCGCCAAACTAGTTTTGTTACTGGCTCGCACCACTTCCCGCAAACGTTCTGCGGCTTCATCACCATTTCGTGTTATCACATAACGAACGCAGATCGTCATCCATTCTCGAGTCTTCGAAGCGTATGCTAAATCCAATGACTTCAAACCAAACGTTATCGTCTCTTGTTCCTCACATGTTAATGACATGTCGAGATATAGGTTTTACATGGTCACAATATGAAGACTTGCTGTCATTTTCTGGGCTAGTCGCTGCGATGTGTAGCGCTTCGTGAATCGTATCATCGCGTCATCACGCAGACTAGCTAGGTAACAAACGTAGGAATTTGATTGTATTTATTGGTGACGAGTGCTGTTCAGTCAGCTTTAAAAGCAACTTGACCATTTAACGCCTTTCGATTGGCATCGGCCGCTGCTCCAGCTCTAATGTTCATGGTATGCACAACGTCCTAGCCAGACTGCTCAACAAACCGATGAGCGTCACGCTCAGAAAGCCATTCCATGCGACAAGACTGTCGAACGCTCGTCATTGTCTTTTCACGAAGCTTCTGCTTCGCACGAATCGACTGAAGTCCGTCATCCGCGGCCAATTTGCATTGCTGTTATGATTCATGGTGAAACAGTTTTTCACGCGTTCCCAAATGGTTGAACGTTTTGTTTGCAAACATCTGCTTTGGTCCCTACAATGGTTGTTCGACATTCGTCTTTGGCTTTGTCGCTGCTATATTTCGAGAACTTCGAGAATCTCGCCTTCACAATATTCTTAACTAAGTCCACCCACGGATACGTTATAACCCACCCAAGCTTTGATCTTGACCTTTTTTCTAACTTTGGAACTACTGTCACCCGCAGATGGAGTACTCACTTTTGCTGATGCGGCGTTGGGTCAGATTGCTCAGCTCTGGCGGCACCCGACATCGATCGGTGCCACGGCAAGCAACATTTGTGAATTATGTGAACTTGAAAGTAAGAAATGATTACTAAATATCTTCTGGACTGTTTGAACCCGAAGAAAAGTAGTATTAGATTAGTAGAAGAAATAGTAGCGTATTAGAAAATTTTTCGATTCCCCTGGGTTCCCCAGTTTAACTAAGGGGAGGCCCACACAAACGTGTTTAAACACGCGCGCACGCAACAATGTTTATTCGTGCATGCATGCTCGTGCATTTTTTTGTGTCGTTAATTCTGTCCGTGTCTATGGTGCATGGCTGTCCTTGACAATAATACTGTCAGGCTCAGAAATAAAGCAAGTTTTTCGCGAATTGTTCGCAAAAAATTAACAGCTCTTCAATTGATATTCGCGAATTTTTCGGGAAAACTTTGCTTTTACTTCTGAGCGAGACTGTATATACTCGTGGATGAAAATATGCATCAAAATGTTCACCTGGTACTAACTGAAACCAAGGAAGATTGCGTACAATATTTCGTTTGTGGCTAAATAATTTGGGGTAATGAGAAATTCTATTTTCAGAATTAGGTATTTTTGTTTCAATTTTGGTCTTCTGTGTAGTTTAAGGAATGATTCAACTGGAAACATGCAATCCTAATAGTGTTTTGAAACTCAAGTGTTTGCAGTCCTAAAGTGTGTGCACTAAGATTGGAGTAATGTATACGCGAAATTTTTTTGCTGTAGCAGCAAGAAACAGTTAGTAGCTAAATGTGCACCAAATGTAAAATATAAGTTTTTTGTTATTAGTTATTATCTTTGTTTACTTTGTGTATGGTCTTCTACTACTAATCCCAATAAATGCTTTAGCCTAACGCAACCGAATATGAAAAGCAGCGTCGTACTCTTGGAGACGAAGCGTTTTATCCGACGGCAAACACGCTACTCATCGGCAGACATCGAGACTCAAAAGAATCGATCGATTGCCTGGTTGCAGATCTTCAAAAGCAAACCGAGAAACGAGCTGCTTATCATCGACGTCGCGGACACAACCCAGATGCCGAAATTACCTACATTAACGATCGGAACCAAAAATTCAACGAAAAAGTGGAAAGATTTTTCGGCAAATATACGAAGCATATCAAAGAAGACTTGGAGCGTGGAACTGCAATTTAAAAACAAAATGTCGCGGTTACGTCGGCTTTTCTTCTACTGCACCACGGTGTAGATTAAGTGTTGTTTTGACTGGCTATCCATCATGTTTTGCAGTTTCACTTGAAGCCTGAACAAAACGGCGGTGCTTTGCGTTGGTCAATTTTTGTTATGCTTTTCATTCTCAGAGCCGTGAAAATATGGTACAGTACTGTGCCAGAAATTACGTGCCTTCAGAGCGTGCGAGCAGTACTATGTATACAATTTTTGTTTTAAGCAGCGAGCAGCTATCGAACGAACATCAATCATTCATGGGTGGTAGTGCAGTTTGGTAGTTAAGAGTAGCGTCATGGCAATTTTTGGGTAACAACGGTCTCATAACAACCTTAGTTGCTGTTCGCGTGCGAACTGTTAAGCTTTCAGTACTCGAAAACAAAAAGCCACTCAAATTAGTGCATTCGCCAAAGTTATGGGAAAATTTCTAGTTTCTATTGCAGCTGTATGTTGGGTTTTGTAAAGTGTTCTACAAAAATTTTTAATCTCAATTTTCGTTTCATTGCGTAGTAGAAGCATCCAAAATCATGTCTTCGAAAAACAGTTGTAAATATTTTGCAATTATTAGGCTATGTTAATTTATTATTAAGTCGAAATTATCCTACCTTTTTGTATGTATATAACTGTAATGATTTTATAACTATGGTAAATGAAGACCTATAATCGTTAACGTAAACAAAAGCATAAAATTTTGAAGCTTTATGTTTGTTAATTGTGCTATTTTACATAACTTATGGCCAATACTCGTTCACTAAAAGCAATATTAATTAATCGTTCCTGGGCCACTAAATCCGACCGCCCAGGTTCTTCGACCACTAAATTAGGACCCTTGGGTTATTGGATTTAGTTTTCCAGTAACCTGTGATGACTGGAGGGGTCTGAATTAGTAGTTCAAAAACTTAGGAGCCTGAAACTAATGGTTCACAAACATGGTGGGATATAAATTTATGGTCCAACATGAACATGGTTCAAGTGGATTAAAAACCTGGACGGGATAGGCCGAAAACGACCGTTATGTACGTTTAACAGGGCAAAGCTATGGAGCGTCACACTGTTTAGTAGAGTCGATCAGCATCAGGCTGTTGGTATAGCTATGATAATTTTGCAGCATATGCTAAATGAAGGCTATATTTTTTATATATAAGCTAAGCTTAAAAATTTTTTATTAAATCATGGTTAAAATGTTAATATTTAGGGAGAGTATTGCTAAGACCAATGTTATTTTTTGCTGCAACGATTAAAATAATGTTTTTAATCATTATTAAAGTTAAATATCAAGTATCATTTTTGCTAAAAGTTTGCAATATATGTATAAGCATATTTATCCTACAAATTACATACTCCGCATAATTTAATCTATCTATATACGTAGGCCTATGAAATGAAATCTTTTTGCAACTATATACTGTTAGACCATTACTATCTACAGTCTTTGCTTTCTATAACTTTGTTATTTCTTCGATAAATCATCGCTTAACTAATGACACAGCGAGTTAGTATTCTTTTGGAAGTTACTTGTTCAGGTCATTTTTGTTAATTACAGCAGATTGTTGACAGTTTGGCGTGATGAACCGAGCTCAAATTGGAGTCTTTTGAGGTGGGTTGGGGTGTCGCATCTCCTGAACGTCTGTAGGTATTATTGTAGCCATGAGCCATGATGGAAGTAACTTAAGTACAATGTTTTATAGTAGCGATAGGAAAAGGAACAGCTTAGTTAATGCGGGTGGTTCCAAGGTTGCAGCCTATCGGCTTTGACATTGAGTAAGGCTCAAGTCTAGGCATAGTGTGCCGAACCGTTCACGTTTTACGTAAGCTTCGCGAGGTTTGCTTTATGTAACGGTGGCTTATGAAGATGGTTGTATCTAGTAAATTTATATTTACGCTGTCTAGTTCTTGTGTTTTTGTGTAAATACTGGGCCGCTAATATTATATATAATGCAGTTATATTCATAAAATAGGTGACTACACTGTTACGTTAAGGAGTTTCAGTTCTGAAAAAAGTGAATGAATCTAATTTTGATTCGATTTCTGGAGGACATAAATTATAGTTTTTCGTCGCTTTGCACTGTGATCATCGTTGTGTGAGTGTATTTATGTTCAACCCTGCAAATACAAAGTACACCAACAACACGAATATATAGTTCTTTCAAAACCTTTAAAATCTATCTATCGCTCAGAGCTTGCTGCTTCGTTATACGGCCCAAGTAACCCTGAATGGTGGTAGAAAACAGCAACTTAGCGAGGTTTCGGGGAGGGCAGCTCCGCAGTTGGTCTTAGAGTATGTCCTGTACAGCGACCTCAGCTTAGTGTATCGAGAACGGCATGGCCTCCCTGAGTCTTTTGTTTAATATGTCTGATAATTGGTAACTTTTACCGAGTAATTGTGCCAACTAATAATCTCTTACATTCCGTGATTGTGACATTAGGTGTCTGTATTAACTAACAATCCTAATCCAATAAGGTAGGATTCTGACCCGCTGAATTTTTTCTTGTGGGGCTTATGATTCAAATTGGTAATTTCGGTGGCCGGTAAGCGAATTTGTAATGTTTGTAGAGCCATAATGTCCAATAATGAATTTCGGGCATATTTAGCATTGTAATTGGAGAAAATTTTGAAAAATGCAATCTTTGCTGACCTAAAAAGGTGCCCGGCACTAGTTTTCAGTGCTAATTAAGTTTTGGAAGGAATATGATCGGAGTTTTAACTGTCGTTAAATTTTATTAAGTGTATGAATAAAAATATATTTATTTTTAACTTGCTTGAGGAAAGGAGGTTTTGTTTCTAACAAAGGTTCACATTATTTTGTCGCCTTAAAAATTACGGCCATAATGTTTTTATAGGAAGCTTGTTCACTACCATTATGTATACTGCGCTCAACTGGGCTTTTTACGCGAAACCCATCGATGCTAACGAGACATAACGTATTTCTGACGCAGGTGGTGTGTCGCGGCTCAGCATCGGATTGTTGGTGTAATGATGGTTTGAGGCCACTGCGTACAGCTGTAAAATGTCCAGCTGTTAGTCAACAGGCGTGTTGTAGTATCTCAACATTTCTTTCGTCGTTTTCCTCGTCTACTTCTGCTAGTCATAGCAGTAACAATAATTCTAATGACGACGATGGTAGTCGGGTGGCAAAGACTGGCGATGGTAAAAGTAATAACGATCGAATTTCCGATATCGAAAATCAACCTAGTCGATATAGGTAATTTTTTTAGATTTGTAAGAGTTATTTTGAAATTATTCTGTGTAAACTAGTGAAACATGTAAAATATACAGATTATTTTTGTTTCTACAGCGAAATTCCTACAGGATATCAAAACTATAACCCATTAGCGATATTGTTGTTTGTTGCTTCTCTGAAATATTGTAGATATAGCGACATCTTTTATTATAATTAATTTAAAACACATTGTGTTAATGTAACTCAGTTACGGACAGAAGTTATAAGCAAAGCAAATCGTGTCCCGAACGGCAGTCGAATAGTTTTTAAATTTTCGTGGATTGTACGCGAACAGTGTTTGCGAAAAATTTGCGTTTATATTTGCTCATAACTGTGTGTATGTAGTTATTTTGCACGTCACATGTATATAAAGTTCGGCTCGCCTGCTGAGATTATAGTCTGTAACTGGATAAAAATTTCAGATAATTTTAGGTTCTTGTATATCGAAGCGGAGCCCTCGAAGAGACAGTTTCTTTTGATAGCTGGGTCATTTAACGCTACGATGTCCTTTTGGTCGGGCGGGGGGTAAAAGTGGATATCTTGGTCTGTAGCACAGAAACGGGCAGGGAACTGGCAAAAATGTTATTTACGCTAGGAAGCCTCATTACTTAGCTGTTTTAAACAACAAAAATTTTTTGGCCTCACCCCCGCCACAAGAGACTGGACATCCACGTAGGTCCCAAATTGACAAAACCGTAATGACTAATTTTACGCCCTGTTTTTTTCCGGATAATGGTGTGGCTCGATGTTAGAAGTTATGGCCTTAATTCTTTTTTGTGCAGAATTAGTCAGGTCTACACTACGTTTTTAGTTACACAAATTTCAAATCTACCCCCCGACCAAACTCTTTTTTGGTCATTACTCGTTACTTATGCGCGGTACATAAACGTTATTCACAGATCAAACCTATCCCCTGGGCAGACCCGGCTCTAGGTAGGGCTAACTGGGCTATAGCCCACAGGCCACCTTTCGGGACAGGCCATTTTTGGGCGACTGCATAAGTTTTAATGCCAATTTTCTAACAAAGGCTTAAATTTTTATCTAAGTCAGGCCATTCATGGATAGCGACCACGCAAGAATTGCTATGAAACTGTAACTCCAGTGTTTTCTGTGCCACAGTATAGAGAATTAGTGAATGTGAGCTTACCAAGTATCATGGGAACATACCAGTATCTGAAACGTTTTCGGCAAACAGGCCACATCAAACCATCAGCCCACAGGCCACAATGAGCTTGAGACGGCCCTGCCCCTGGGTACCGTTTGGAAAAATATTAACCCACGGGGTTCTTGTTACTTGCCCCGGCGCCAGGGTTAAAAGATAGATTTTAGCACATTTGATTACCCCCCACCACTGCTAGTTTGGGGTATGGTGGAGTGAGTACAAGTCTATTAATTTGTCTGTTATTGGTTCATTCCCATGAGGAAGAGAATGGTGAAACGATATGAGCTATATCTCACGGCCGACCTGTTGATCTCAGGCTTTTAGCCCCCCCCCCCGACCACCACCAGGAATTTCGAAAAATCGGTCATGCGACGGTATTTCGGTGAAATTTCGCGCCTTTAGGTCATATTGTGGCATATTACATTGTGGCACTGCATTTCGGCCACATATGGCACAAAATTATTTTTTGAAAATTCCCGCTCCCCCCCCCGACCACGTTACCAGGCATGTGCACCGGCGATTGGTATGCTGGCCTGTCCATAGTGGAAGGCATCCCCCACTTTCCAAAGCCCCCCATGTCCGTCCCCCCACTCGGCCGAAACCTTCTTGTTCAACTAATTCCAAAAATTTTTTATATCAAAAAATTTCTGTTTTTTGTTTGCGTTTCTTAAACATTAATTACCAATATTTATAATGCTAAAATATATTTTTTAGCTTGAAAATACATTTACGGTAGTAAAAATGCATGAAAATGTGGAAATATTTAGTATTTTTAAGCGAAATTTATCCCCCTCACTTTTAATTTTCCTCCGGGAATGAACATGGGGGTCCCCGAAGTTCCCACCCCCACTTTTCAGAGGGCTGTGACCATGCACCATATTATTTTTGGATGAAATAATGTAGAGTGGATGGTGTAAAAAATACAGTTGAATGTTGTTTTTAGAATTTTTGAGTGGTTTTGAACCTAAATAAAAAATTTACCCCCCCCGACCACATAATTTTTGGATGAAATAATGTAGAGTGGATAATGTGAAAAAGACAGTTGAGTGTAGCTTCTAGAATTTTTGAGTGGTTTTGAACGTAAACAAAAAATTTACCCTGCCCCGACCACCAGTTACTTGTGGCAATCTAACATGTCTGGCAAAGGGAATATTGTAAATTTTTTTGCATAACACTTCCCCCACGCTAAACTATCGACACAAAAAGCTACTGTTTGTGGCCGCTTCGTTTCCATTTAGTAACAGCTATAAATCGGCACCCCGTATTTTATAAATGGTAAGTTCGACTCTAGAATAGGCATAATAAGCTTTATTTTTGACATACGGAGCTCGGCCAAGCCTCATTTTGACGAGCCGAAAGGCTGCACGAGATATGTAATCACAAAATGGAGGCTATATTCAAACTGGGGCATGCCAGAGGCCATTTTACGTCTGATAGGCTGGCTATCAGGGGGTGATAGTTGGGACGCTATAGCATCAGAACGGTTAACAAATTTACTAACGACCTCAAATTCGGAATCCTTGACGTTTTTTGGTTATAGGGAGTAAAAATGAAAATATATTGTGAGCCAAATGCCATTAAGTCATTTTTTCTGGGACAAAAGGACAGCGTAGCGTGAAATGACCCAGCTGTTTGAAGGAGTTTTTTGTCTATGGTTACCGTGATGGATGTATTTTTTTGGAAACGAGTGCAGTATATATGTAGGTGCCTCATTGCATGTAATTTTATATTGCTGAAACATTAACCTCCATTGAATTACGTTATTTGGCGGTGAGATGTAACCGATGGTCTAAGAAGG